>JAEMOT010003594.1:59226-83844 GCA_019297695.1 Apostasia ramifera
AAAATTTTTATTTTATTTCGCATCATATATTATTTTTATATATCAATCAATTTTATTTCTTTTTCTATATAATTTTTAATATATTTAATTTTATTTTTTATCATATATATATTTTAAAATAGCTTAAAAATTAAGCCAGCAGTTACAGAATTTTTGCAGTGGCGTTTTATGTGCAAAAGTTTGAAAATTTTAAAGTAAAATTAATAAATTATAAGACAATTATTTATAGTGCTGGGCCGCTGGCAATTTTTAATCACATCTTATTATTATTATTTATTATTATTTTTGAATTAATAGATGCAATCATTAATTTTAGTTCAAAAAACACAACCCTTAATTTCAGTAAATAAAAATACAATATATAATTTCAAAAACTAAAATTAAAATATAAATTTTGTATTTAAATTTTTAGTTTTTAATTTAATAATATTTAATATTAATTTCACTTTTCATCTGTTCTCTCTATTTTTAATGTAGAATCTAATTTAACATTTTATATATAAATGATGTATATTAAAGGGAAAATTACAGTTAGGATCTTAAAGTTGAGCCAGAATGTTATCGAGATCATCGTTTCTTGAGGAGAGAATGAGAGATTTACATTCAGGTCCCAAATTCTTAGTTCAAAGTTGGCAAAATTTCACTACCTGCCCTTCTGTGAGAATGCATGAATGGCTATCAGTGGGTGGAGCTTACAGAGATGATTAGGTTATGTCCTAAGAGGCTAACTGCTACTTAATCATGCTAATCATATAATTAATAGATTAATTAGTAATGCCAGTTAATTCATCAATAATAATTATTACTATTTTTTACTATTATAATATAAAATTATTCTCATTTATTTATTTTATAATTATTTAAATATTAATATTAATATTTTTATTTTTTTATTTTTAATACAAAGAAAGAAAGAAAGGTGAGAAATTAATTTTTAAATTTTTATTAAATGTTTTAAAAAATAATAAAAATAGAGGAGTGTAATGATTTTTTTAAAAAAAAATAAATTTTACATTTTTAATCAAAAAAAATCAGTGAAACTATTAAAGTTCTAAACGAGAAATCAAAATTGCAACACTCTCACAATTTTTAGAACTCAAATAAAGAAATTTTAAAAATTAGGACTATCTTTGTTGCCGTTTTCCTCGAAGGGCTGAACATTATGTTCGAAACTTGAAATTTGCTCAAAAATAATACATATAATTTTAATGAAATTATTATATTTAATATTTAAATGAAAAAAATAGAGTTAAAAATTAAGAATAACTCAACTTGAAAATTTGATTCGAAATCGAATAAATTTTAGTTGACTTGAATTAAACTCGACTTAAACTCAAAAAAATTGAGTTATTGAGATTGAGGCAAACTAACTCGAGCTCAATTCACCGTCAATCTTACTCTTGACTGTTCACATTTCACATCAACATCTTTTTTCTTACACGGTAACACTAATTTTGTGTACATCATCCCATCAAAGTTAGAAGTTACCAAGAAAATAATATTTAAAATTCAACGTATATAATTTATTTAACTAACTTTATTTTAATTTAATAATTTATAATATTATATTACGGTACTTTTCTCATTTATCTAATTTGTTGTTAGCTAATAGGCATTCGCATCTAACTTTGAGATGGACAGAAAAAATTATTGTATTCGACTAATCAAACATTCAATTTGTGAACACAGGAGTGCCACATCAGCACTGGGTGGAGCTCACTACTAATATAATGCTTCGTTATTGATCGATCGAATGTAAAAAAGTTTTAGTAGGTCGATACTTATAAGTGGATTTTAATATTGGTCTATGGGCCTATTTAATAGGATGGAAATTAGCTAAATTGGGTAAATTAATTTCATAAATAATTTATAAAAAATAAAGGAATTATGTTTGACTGTTAATTTAAGTTATTTAAAATTTTATTTAGCTTATAGTTTATGTTAGTTGAGATAATTCAATTTATTTCAGGTCCTAACTCAGGATTGGAGCGAAATTAAGGAATAACAGAAGTGGAGATAACATGAGATTTATTACCTCAAATTAATAGATTTCTTTTTTTTTATTACGAATTAATAGATTTCTAGATAATTCTGTTTTGATTCCAAGCTAATCTTGTTATTAAAATATATATTTTTTAATCAAATTGTACTTTTATAATTCTCTTTAATTTCTTCTTTCTCTCTCTCTCTCTATTAATTTACTTCTTATATTTTCTATTTTTTGTTATAAATTTAGAATAAAGTTAGGATTTAAATAATAAACTTTAATACCTATAAATATTTTTATCATGAATTACTATAGATAATAAATTAAGTTATAAATAATATTATAAATATTAAAATTTCTAATAAAATATTTATGATTTTTATTTTAAATTTTAAATTTATGATAAGGAGAGATGCAAGCAAAAAAATATAACATTTAGTTCAATATTATTTAGATGCCGTGATATTTGAATATTATTTTTTAAGTAATAATTGTATAAATTTTTATGAGCTTATTAATACATATTATCAGATTAAATATTTTTTAAAGTATAGTATAATATAATCTAATATTATGATAATATTAAATTAAATAAATTCAAAATTAAAATTTTTTAAACATTGAAAAGATGAGTGAGAAGAGAGATTAAATTTTAATTTAAAATTTTTGAAGATTAGAGATATGGAAGTGGGAGTAATAAATTTGTATTTTTTATGACACAAAGTCTAAAATTATAATTTTTAAATTGTAATTTAATTTTTTTACTTTTAATTTAAAGACATAAAAGTTCTTTTATGTATAATTTTGTTTACCTCAAGAGAGAGGAGAGAGAGGTAAAAGAGAGGAAACTTACACAGAGATGGGAAGGGCATTTATGTTTAAAAATATTTTTAAAAAATTTTAATAGTTAAAATTAATATTTTTTTACCATCAAAAATATAGAAATTAACCTTAAGAATGGAGAATAAAAAATGTAAAAATCAATCTTAGGAACTTAACAATAATACATGAAACTTTAGAAATTTAAATTGAGAAATTTAAAAAAAAAATGAGATTTATTTTTCTATTATCATTTATCTTAAACACAGATGCAATTTATTTTAATTTTTAATATAACTTTTAGGTATATAATGCATAGTTTTTGTAAAAAAATGGGTGGAGTCATTAAAGATGTTATGATAATTATATTGTTTCATGTTATAAAAAATTATATTATTAATTAATATATTATATATAATAATTTCAACAAAGTACTCTATAGTTCCTTGCAGTTATACAAAATTTGAGCAGAAATATAACATATTCAAATTGTAATAAAATCTATAATATTTATACTTTAAAATAACCTTAACCTAAAAAATATATTTTTTAATATATACACACATCTTTAACTAAACAAATTTTAAATTAAATTCCAAGTATTAAACATATATGTGTTTCTTTTTCTTTTTACATTATTTTGAGCAACACATTTCGGAAATAATTTTCATATTTAAACGAGGTAATTTCATTTACGCTTCTGAGGTTTGATTACGTGGACACAAAAGTTCAGAAATTTCAAAACATGTCATTCAGGTCCAAAAAAATATTACATGGGATATTATGATCCTTCCGTAATAGAATTTATGTATTGTAAAAATGACAAAAATACTCTTTCTTAATTTGTTAATTTTCAAAATATGCCATTGATCACGGCCTCGAGCATAAGAGGCTGGCAGAGTCTGGTCGTGGCGTCCTCTCACGCGTCGCTGAAGCGCGCCGCCTAGCACGCAGACGCCTTGCTCCTGCATTTTAATTTTATTTTTAGGTAAAATCGTAATTGAAAAAATATTTTATTTTATTTTATTTATAAAATAAATAATATTTTAAAATAATTATAGTTCTTGTGAATTATATAATAATTATTGTGGACCTGAATGTGGTGTGAAATTACCCTCATTTAAATTGATTAGTCTGTTTTAGCAAAATCGTGCTAAAATATAATTGATTAAAAAATTGAAGGTGGCGAAATTATATTTAAATACAATATTTTAAAAAAATTGTTCGATGAAATCAAAATCGTATTATTTTGATTGGCGCTTTAACGCATCCATAAAATTATTTTAATTTAATTAAATGTTAATTAATTACGACGTAGCTGGCACTGGCAGGTTCGTATTCTTGGGACCGCCACTGCATTAGTGGTAATTAATCCCTAACGGTTTGCCATAAATGAACCAAAGTATCATTTTTTTATAAATTATTTAAATTTATAAAATAAAATTAAATTTTTTATTAATAATAATTTAATAAATTTTCTTTTTTGGGAAAAAAATGAGTTTTATTCTAGTAGAGTTTTGGCGGTTGATTGAAACTCAGTTGAAACTATTGGAATCATTGAGTTTTGATCAAAATTAAAATTCGATAATTTTTTGCATTTTTTTCGATTGAATTTGACCTATAAATAGGTCTGTGCATTCGGTTTAATTGATTGGTTTGGTGATCAAACTAAAAAAAAAATTGAGTTCGATTTTAAATTTAATGAAACCAAACCAACCAACCTGATTATAAACCAAACCAAATCAACCAAATAAATATCGGTTTGGTTAGTTTGGTTCAGTTAAAACCATATTTTTTTATCTCAAAAAATTTCTTAATTTTCTTATAGTAATATTAAATATTGCTATATTAATATCTAAATAATAACTTTAATATAAGAGTAATTTTAGCATAATAAGTAATTTAATTTAATAATTCAATCGTATCACCAAAGTAAACTAACAAAAAAATGAAAGAATTCAAAAGCAAGCAATACATCGTTGCATTAATATTACAATATAGTCAAAATTACGTAACAAAAATTTCATTTATTTATAAAAAATAATAAATATTTTTTCAAATTTCCAGACAGACTCTCTTATAAGAATTCGTCCTAATTATCACACCTGGAAAAAAACACTAAATAATTATCATAAAAATACACTATGAAAATTCATAAATATATATATACACTATTACTTTAATTATTCAAAATCAATACTGTAAAAATTACTATAATACAAGTGAACCGACCCAACCCTAAAATCATATTTATATGTGGGTTATTTAATAATCGGTTAATTCGGTCGGTTTGGTTTCCAAACATGTGAAACCGAACCCAAATTAATTAATCGAAATACTCAAAATATCAAACAATCACAAAACCGTTAGATTCTAAACTAAACCAAACCGCTAAATTTAAACGGTTCTGTTCAGTTTTTCGACTTAAACCATAGTTTGAGGGGACCTATAAATGTCGGTGGTTTCAGCTGAATTTTAAAATATTAAATTAATTAAATTTTAAGTAGCAGTACAACTTAGATGCGTGCTTGCTTGCATCTTAATATTTAATTAATAAACTTTAATAAGTCAAATTAGGGAAGGATCAATTTAAAACTTTGGAATTTAATAATCACTAATATCACTCCTCACTGTTCAAATTATCTTGTAACTTCAATTTAAAGAAAAAAATTACATGAATTATCCCTAAAAAAAAAAAATTTTTTATTTATTTGATTCTTAAATTTGATATTAATATAAATCAACGTATACTTTAAATATATAATTAAAACATCACTCTTTCGTCTTTAGATTTTCTTCTCTCTAAACGGGACGAAGGACTCGATTTTTTCAACTAAATCGGAGACATGCAATTTGTAATTATGCATTTAAAATACGATATTGACAAAATAGTGTATTCATAATTATGAAAAAATCTACGATACCTAATGGTAATATTCAAAATTATGAAAAAATACCAAAGGATTTTTGTATTGCTCTATGCGTCCCACACGATGGTGTCCATAGAGATATCAAACGAACACGATTAATTCACGATCTCTTATTTCGTTCGAATGAACCGATCATATTCGATTATGAATGTTCATTTCTTATTTCTCAGTATTTTTTTTAAATAGTTAATTAAATTTAGTAAATATAAAATTTATTTATTTTAATATTCATTAAAAATATTATAATAATAATTTAAGATATAGTAAATACTTAAAAACCTAAGAAATCCTATATTAAAATTTATTTTTAAAATCATAATTAAATCATATTTTAAGATAAATATAACAAAATATTTTTTTGCAGAGATGTGAATAACCACCACATTGCCCTTCCTTATTTAATAGAAAATGATAAATCAACCCGCAATTTCATGCGTGTCCACCACACCATTCCTTGTTCACATACAAAATGGAGGTACATTTTATAAAATATAATAATATGAGAATATAATTTCACATGCAATTACAAAATGATCTCATAATTCTACGCGAAATTACAGCCAGTCCACTAGACTTTAAACACCTTGCAATTTGCACAAATTCGTGCAATTATATCTCATGCACTTAAGATTTTTTTTGATGATTATATTTCATTTTGGTAACAGATCAAAAATTATGTTCACTAAATTGTTATATTTTTGAAAAAAATTTACCTATTTTTCTATTATTAATATGTTTCAACAGCTAGAAGAGGCCATTCACTTGTCATATTTCGTGATGTTATTGAATTTTTTTTTTTTTTAAGATTATAATGATATTCATGTATACACATGCAAATATAGATAAGAGTTATATTATTAATTTGCCTACTATAGATAATGCTTTGTGCTATAATCCATTAAAATGAAAATTTTTGTGGTTAGATTCTACACTCCTTTAATGAAATAATGAGTAAAAGCTTTATATGAAGGTATAAAAAAAGGTGGGTTACTGTTATAACAACTACCACAAAGAGTTTTTGTGATTAAAAACTGTCTCAATGAAGACCTATATTTATTGTAGCTTATGTATCTCAATCTCCCACAAAGTTAAACCAAAAGTGTCAACAACTAAAAGCCATTATCCAAGTTCTTTGAGATATTTTCTAAATAGAGTAAAATGAGATTATTTTAAAATATAATAAAAAATTATGAATTAACATATATATATATATATATATATATTAGGTTCTATTTAGTTGAAGAAAAAAATAATTTGAGAAAATTTTATGATTTTTAAAAATATATATATATATATATATGATATGAAATTAAGTGAATTATTTATATTAAAAACTGTATTGAATGTAAAATAAAATAATTATTTAATATAAAAATTTATATAGAATAAAATATAAAATAATTTTTATTTTTAAAATAAAATAAGATTTTTATTCATAATTTTTTTAATCGTAAGTAAAATTTCTTAGAATGAAATGGGGCCTTAATGTAACAAATTATAGAATAAATTACTCCTTGGTTCCTACAGTTGACTTGTACTGACACTTTGATTTATATATATGTTTTTTAAATCCTTCAATTAATTCCTTAATATTTTTTTAAAATCTTTCATTTAAGTTTCTAAAATTTGTAATAGGGACATAAAAGATAAAAAAAAGGACCTATTACAAATTTAATTTAGTGATTTAAGTAAAAGATTTTAACAAAAAATAAATCAAAATGCAATTATAGATGTATTGTAAAGACTTATCAATAATTTATTGTAAATTATATCATAGAGACTCTGTTCTATATTTACATGGATCTTGATCTTGCGTGAGGTGGTAACATATATCCCAATCTAGGGATCTAACTCGAAAATTCCAAATGTGTTATAAATTTGAACTTGAGTTATTCATAATCGAGTCGCATCAGATTGAGCCAATCGAGTCTGATGGGGATTCAAAGACGTTATGAGACGGTTTCTTCTTCTTTTTTGCTTTTCTCACAATTTTGGAAGCAATAGCAACCAAAGTGATTATAAGAAGAGGAGGTGAAAGCTTCCTCCCAACTGTTAAAGGAAGATCAGTACTCTTTTTTAATAACTTTACCTTCAAGTCCACACACATGTATTGATGTCTTCTCTTCACCTTCTTTCTCTCCTTCCATCCCCATCCTTGCCATCTTTTTCTTTGAACTCCAATGCATCTCATACTCAAGTCAACCCACATGGGACACACATTTCCTCAAAACTAATAATCTGTCGCATGCAATTTTTAAATGTTTGGTTATGAATTGCAAGCATAACAATTATTAATTGGAATTCAACTCTTTTAAAGTCGCTTAATTATTGGTACGAGAAGATTCTTCAATCTCGTGCATTTCCAACAAATAAGGTTCTCTGACAGTGAGATTATCCCTTTTTTTTAAGTGTAAGAACATGCTCTGAATATAATTTCTAATCTTTCTTCAAAGAGCCTCGTCATCGAAGAACCTCATTTGTTGGAGAACTGATAGGAACATCTTGATGATCGATGATTTAATTTAGATCAGCGCTATTAGATAGATGATGCTTGTTATCTTAGTTTATTTTATTTTATTGTTATTGGTGTTTGAAAGGATTTAAATTTGTTAAATCATTTTCAGTATTTTATTAATTTGTGGGTTTATTTTGAGTTACAATACATATCTAAATTGTAGATAGGAATTATTTCGTCCGTAAAAAACAACCATACTTGAACTTTTAAATTTGCTTATCAGTTATTATAAGTTTATGTGATTTTAAATCTGGATAGGGACAATTAGGCCTCATTTGATTTGACGTAATTTTTTTATATAACACAAATTTTAACTATAAAAATCAGTTTTATTTCATATTCAACACAAATATGAATATTAAAATTAAAAGTATTTTACATTTTATACACTTTCTAATATTAAAATAAATTTCGCTCTCCTTAAACTTAAAAAATAAAATATTTTTTTTTAAAAAAAAAAGCTGAACTAAACGAGACCTTAGAGAGACTCTAACCCTGTTTGGCGCGAGGACCAAAATAGGACCACAATAGTACTAATTTAAAAAATAACAATAATAATAATAAATAATTATTTTAATTATTTTACACAAATTTTAATATAAAAAATAATATTTTATTTCACATACTCAATAATTTTTAATAAAAATACAAACTTTATTTCACATCTTAAATCAAAATACTCAATTTGAATATTTTGATCTAAAATGTGAAATAAAATTGATATTTTTATTTTAAATTATTGAGTATGTAAAGTAAAATAATATTTTTTATATTTAAATTTGTATAGAATAATTTAAAAAATATTATTATTATTATTATTATTATTATTATTATTATTTTTTAAATTAGTACCATTTTGATCCTATTTTAGTTCTAAAGTAAAATAAATTTCCTCGCTGCTACAGAATTCTAATTTCTTTCACCATCGGGAAGTCGATAGAGGCACACAGTATCAGCAGGTGAGGCCGCCCTCATCCTACGTGGCGTGCCACGTTAGCATCTTAGATGATGCTGTAGATGCAAAGAATTTCTCTGCGTGATCATTTCAAAGTTGACAGCATACTTCATTGAATTCTTCAAAAGACTTTTAATCCAAACAAACCCATTTTCTATTCCGTAGAAGATTTATAACACGGCACGTTCCATGCCAATTCACTTCAATTGATTTCAAAACTTTAATTTATGGTTTTATCTAATAAACTGAAGCCTAAAGTAAAAAACCATCAATCTATTTATCAATTATTAGACATACATAATTATTCCTCTTATTCGATTTATCAGTTGAATCATTAGACTTTACTGCACATAAATTCTAAACTGACCTAACTGCTTACCTCATTCACCTCTTCGTTTTATTAAATTTAATTTAACACATTCTAATTTACTGTAATCCAATTAAATTTAAATTTTCTTAATTTATTACATAATTTAATTTTAAAAATATTTATAATTACCTAAATTCTTTTTCTTTCTACTTCAAATTTGATATTTAGAACATTTAAATTTATATTCATCTTACCATATTTTCTCCTCTTAATCAGCACCAATTTTGTAATCTGAGTATATAAAATTATTTTATCCTAAGTAAGATTGGTATTATTAAATGCACAATAAAGAGAATCAACAGACAATCTCAGAAAATATAATATTTGAAGAACATTCTAAAACTGAAATGAAAAAATAGGGAGAGTATGAAAATATTTACATATTCTCAATTCAGAAAGCTGTTATAAGCCCCTTTTCCAACCCCCCATTACGCCCAAGGAGTTCAATGTAAATATGCATTTTCAGGAGGGAACATTTGGTAATTTTCCTCATTTTTTTTTAAGGTTAAATGAATAATTAAGCTATTTAAGCCCTCGAGGAAAAATTACTCATGCCGGGCACTTGAATAGCTCAGCATTTCTGCAGTCATTCACAAGGCGTTGTGTAGAAGAATGGTCCCACCTAAGGGTGGCAATATATGATTCGACTCGTGAACCTGACCCGAATCTGTCCCGTAAATTTCAGGTATGAGTCATGAATTTTGACCAATTTATTAAATGAGTCAGGTTCGGGTTGGGCATAATCGAGTCGAATAGGATTCGAGTTGAGCATTTATTAAAAATATTCTATAAACGGGTCGGGTCAACCTGCTAACTCGACTCATTTATTAATCGGGTCAGGCTCGGGTCATGAATTTTGACCCATTTAATAAATGAGTTGAGTTCAGGTTGAGGCTATTCGGGTTCGACCCAAACCCGACTCGCCAACTCATTTTGCCACCCCTAGTCCCAGCCTCCACCTATCAATGCGAACCGTGTCTTTTAAGCCTACTCTTTGACGCGACACCTTGTGAATGGCGACCGAAATGCTGAGCTGTTCAAGCGCCCGAAATGACTAATTTTTCCAGGGGTGAGATGAATTCCCTCAAAAAAGTAAATCATCATTTCCACAAAAAGAGAAAAAGAACCACGAAAATAATTAGAAAACAAATAGAGAACCTTTTTTTTTTTTAAAAAGCAGAGATCAAAGAACTGAATTGAGAAAACAAAGAAAACAAAGGGTGTGCAGCCTGACTAAGCGTATGTCTTTTCAAAAGCTGAACAACAGTTAAGAAAAAAAAAGAACCTCAAACGAAAAATTCCCAAGGTGATGAACTCACCTTCTCTACAAAAGACTAGATTCTAATATACAAGATGCAGCACATAGAAGAGGATGATGACTGAGAAGCCATAAGTAATCATAAGGAAATATTATTGTGCACACACGACATACTATTCAAATCGTATGCTACGTAAGAAACTTGATTTATTTCTCAAATAATATGTATTTCATGAAAGTGAGAAATACACGTATCGCATGAGAAGCAAATCTAGCATACGATTTTCAATAATATCTTGTGCGTAGGCAATAAGTATTTGTTTCGCAAGCCTATGAAGTACAAGGTAAATTTGAGAGAATTTGATGAAAGTTGGTGTGCCACTGCAGAGCTTTAAATAAAAAGACCGTGAAGAAGGATAAGCAAATGTTACTTGACCTTGTGAGAGATTTTGATGAAGTTCATGAGCCTCTGAAGGGCTTTGCCGCTGTCAATGGCTTCTCTTGCTCTCTGGAAGGCTGTTTGAGCATCCTCTGATCCGTTGCAGCCAAGCAGATGATCCACCATTCCAGCATTCAGGACGATGCGGTCATAAGCAGGCCCCTTCTCCCCTCTCAGTGCAGCCAAACCTAACTCGATGTTCTTTATGGCCTGAATGCAAGAATGATGTACTCAAGATATATGTAGTTTTTCTTAACAAATATAGAAATGCAGTTTTTTTCTCCATAGCCTGAATGCAAGAATAATGTACTCAAGATATATGTGGTTTTTATTAAAAAAAATATTAAATAAGGGAAATGCTTCGAAGAGTTTTAAAAAAGTAAATAGTTTGCACTACTTACATTCAAGTTATATATATGGAAGGGGACTTACTTGTGTTCAAACATAAGAAAGATTTCCTACTATAGTTTGATTACATCGAAATTAGACTAGAGCGCAACATTTCATGCTATCCCAAATAGAGAACTATTTTAGAGCTTTACCACACGAAAGTCCAAAAAGATTTATTTGGTACGTAATAAGCCTTTGGGGATTGTATGAAAAGATGGCGTGAGGATCATGATGACAAATTGATCTGTCTAGAAGTTAAATGATATTAGGCATATTCTTGGGCTAAAAAGAAATTTTATTTCTACTGATTAGTTGGATAGCATAGGCTACAGTGCTATATTTGGGGATAGCTTGTAGAGGATCTTAAGGGTGTTATAATTGTGGCTAAAAGAACAAAAAAAGGAACACTAGACTGAAGGAAATAGTGATAACAATGATGTTGCAAACACAAAGGAGAGATCAAAGTTGTAGCATTGCATGCAAGGATACATGAGTGAGAAGGCAGAGGAGGTTATGGCATAAAGAGATTATCAGCTAAGTTGATATTTGTGAATGTAGGTTTTTGTGAAAACTGTGTTTCACCAGAGTAGAAAAGAGTTAGCTTTACCAAAGCGGAAAGAGAACAACATGTGCACAAGTTGGAATTGAGTTATATAGATGTTTGGGTGCTTGCACTAGTACATTCTATTGGAGAATTTCATGACTTTATATTTTTAGGAATCTACTAGGAACATATGAGTTTAATAAAATATAAACAAGATATTTTTATATTTTCTTACTCTATAAAGAAGTGGAAGACAGAGGCAGAGGACAAAAGTGGTTTGGAGGCCAAGTTCTTAAGTTAAACAATGGTAGCAAGTATGATGGCAAAGCATTCAGTGCTTTTAGCATAGGGTGACATCAAGATGATTAGAACAATACCGAGCATGCCGCAATAGAATAAAATCATAGAACTTTGAACGAATGAATGAATGTGCTAAAAGTAGGAGACTACATGCAAGATTACCTAAATCCTTTCGAGCAAAGATGATTAGTATTACAATATGTTTAGTCAAGGACCTGTAGTTTTATTGAATTGCAAATTAATAGAAGAGTTGTGGGCAGGAAGGAAAATAGATCTCTCTCATTTGAAAATTTTATGTTTTCATAGGTGCATGCGAGGACAGAGAAAGGAGACAAATTGGATGCAAGGCAATGAAGTGTTATTTCATTGCTACAGAGATAATTTTTATGGCTATAGATTCTGGAATGAATTGAGTAAGAAGATTATTAGAATTAAATATGCCACAGTTGATGAGAGTGCCAATTACAAATCTAGTTTGGAATCTATCATTAAATAAGGCAAGTAAGATCGAGTTGAAGGAAAATTAAGAAAAACTCTGGTTTGAAGGATTTGAACCAACTATTGTTGATATTGATGATGAATATGGACCAATTGTGACTCCTACACCCACTTTAGGGAATTGACTAAAGCATTTAAGCCAGTTCAGAGATACTACACATCACCACATTATCTACTTCTGATTGAATATGATGAACCAATGTTGCAGTAAAGTAAATCAGGTGGAAAATTCTATCTAGGAATAGTTGACCATACAGGACGAGTTCAATTTACTAATGAATAGAACTTGGAAGTTTTTCGACTATGAGATGGGAAGAGGCTTTGCAGAATAAATGGGTGGACAGAATTATGGAAGAGATTAATGGTAATAATAAAAACGTGACATGGTTGATGGTATAAGGCTTTCAACAAAAGAAAAATATTGACTATACTAAGATATTTTCAAATTTTGTTGAATTGACTACCTTCAGAGCTACACTGAGTATTATTACTATGGAAGTCATGTACTAGAGTTGTTTGATGTCAAAATTGCACCTCTCAATAGTGATGATGATTTTAAGGAAGATGTCTACATATGGTCAGAAGATTTCAAGTATATGACAAAGAAAACATGGTTTGTAAACTCAAAGAGAGTTTGTATAGTCTTAAACAGGCTCTGAGGTAATGGAATACGAAGTTTGATACTTCAATGTGCATGAAAAAATTCACTAGATGTGCAACAGATCACTATTATTACTTTAAGACTTTTAATTGTTATGTTCTTTTGTTACTGCATGTGAATGATATGCTTATTACTAGTGCGAGCATGAGTGAGATTTGTAAGTTGAAGCAACAATTGCTGAAAAACAAATCAGATTCTTATGATAAAAATCACATGGGATAGATATAAGAGAATTTTCAAATTATTTCAATAGAATTACATTCTGAAGATAATAGAGTCAAGTATACAAAGCAAAGAAATACACCTTTTGGAGGGAATTTCGAACTGACACAGGAACACACCAAAGGAAAGGTGATAGTGTAATGTATGTTATGATGTGCACGAGATTTTATATTGCATATGTAGTGGGAGTTGTGAGTAAGCTTATGAAAGATCCAAGCACAAAGCATCAGGAAGCTATCAAGTGGCTGCTCGGATATCTCAAAGGCACTATGGAGATGAAATTGTGTTATGTATGCATTGTGGTTTGTAGTAGTTATCAGCAGGCTATGGAAGATCCAAGCAAAAGCATCAGGAAGCTATCAAATGGTTGCTTGAATATCTCAAAGGCACTACGAAGATGACATTGTGTAACAAGAAGAATGTGGTCATCGTGGAAGGTTATGTAGATAATAAACTTGGTGGTGACTTGGATTACAAGAAGAGCAACTCAGGGTATACTTTTACCCTAGGCAAGATTGCTATTAGTTGGTTGTCTAGGCTTCAAAAAGTGAATTGCATTTTCAACCATGGAGCCTGGATATGAACTGAAAAGGAGATGTTACAATTGAAAAGCTTCTTGAAAGAGATCTACAAGGAACGTAGAGAGAACTTGTTATTATTGATATTGTGAGTGTTATTTATCTGGCTCGTAATCAGTGTTTCATACAAAAAGAAAAACAATTCAACTTAAGTATTATTATATCAAAAGCATGAAAGAAGATGGGCCATTATCATTGGTGAAAGTTCTTGGTTCCAAAAATCCAATGGACATTCTTTACAAGGTGGTTACTAAGAGAAAATAATGCAATGTTACAGAGGCAATTTTGCACCAATAAGAAAGATATTGCAGAAACATTTGGTCACAAAGGTGAGTGCTAGATATCTCAAAAATAATACACCAAATGAAAAATTGATTTAAGTTGTATGCATGTATCTTCTTTCACCATCAGCATCATGCTGGAGGAAGGATGAAATCTTCATGAGGATGATTGGACACAGGGAAGAATCAGCAACAAGGATTGAACCCTGTGGTCAATTGGACTATCTGTTGGCTTGAACGTATAATGTCCAATGGATCAGTTACTGATGGAACTAATGCACATGACAAAAATGATCAGATGACAAATGGGACAGCTCGATGATTTGAACAGAAACATCAAAAGTTATGACCAAACAATAGACAAGTCAACTAATGCGGCGTACAATTAAACCTGATGACAATGTTTGTTATGTTAATTTCTCTATAAATGCATCTTTGTACGTCCAAATTTGTGATCTTTGAGATCTTCTCTCCAAAATGTGGAGTAGAATTTTTTTTTTGGTGTGGCTATGATTTTTTTTCCGAAATTTTGTATTTTTTAAGTTAAGTCTTTGTGTTCATATTCTTTTATTTCTTCTATTATTTTACATAGATGTTTCTCGATTGGTTGTAGATCAGGATTTGCGCTTCAATATCGCATTTGATGGAATCCATCATGGGGAGGAAGTGTTACCGCAAACATGCGATTCCCAACACACTTGACATTTGTCAAATAATCTCTAGGAGCCCCCCTGGGATAAGTTGCAATCTACTACTTTAAAGGCTCAATAATAACACTCACTAAAGAACACTTTTTAGTATATCTAGAAGGAAAATACCCCTGGCTTGTGGCAGAAAGGCAAACAGAAGGTGTTGTAAATGATTGCCAAAAATACATTCCCTTCTCTCTCCAAGAGAATTTCAAGAGAAAAAAAACAATTATAAGGCAAGAAAAGCCTTTTTTGTAAAGAAACTTGAGAAACACAACACAACAAAGGACTTGCTAACCACACCATAACAAAGGACTTGCTAACCACACCATAACAAAGGACTTAACAGAACTGAGCCTGTTCTTCAAAAAGGGATGAGTTACATTGGGATCAAACTGAGGAATTCATCTATAAGAAATTCCTTACCCTTCTTCGCGATTCAAATAACTATAAGAATCTGACAAAATTACTAACAAACATGCAGAAGGATGATGCCCAACATTGACATCTCGACTAACAAGATATCGATAACCCAGCGATGACTCGACATCAACATCTCCATACAAGCCCGATTCTATGACAATAAAGACTTAAATTGACACCCCAACTGAGAGTTGATTTATCATCAAAAGTCCATCATCAATGACTCAACAATAATTGACATGCCTAATGCGTTGGCACAAAGCAAGCGGGTTTGGAGTAGATAAATTATTATTATTATTACTTTTTTGTGGAGGATGGTACTTTAATCAGCTTATTTTGAGAAAATCCTTCGTATGACTGATAAAATCATAGCCTTTTTCTTGTAATTTTGGGCGACCATTGGTATCCTTCATAAAGCAGTTTGATGCCTAAATGTTATGAGAAACACTTTATCTTTTACGTGGACTATAAATAGAAAAAAGTAAAAAAGTGAAATCTACTAGGATAAAGGAGGAACTCGAGAATCTTTGCTTAGAAATTTTCCTATCTTCTACTTGAGTTTCACTCACTATTTCTCATCCTCTCTTTGCGCTTAAGAGAAGAGGCTTGAAGCTTGAGTGAAGATAATAAAAAAAAGAAGGATCACTTTTTCAGTTTGGACAAGCAACCTTTGGGCGAAACTCAAACCAAAGGAAGCTTGGTTTGTTTTTGGATCAATAAGGTGAATCCAAGATATTGATCAATCGACCATGATGCCATCCTATAAATGATGAGGGTGTAACATAATTTCTCAAGGAGCATAATAATATTCTTGAAATTCTCTATCCTTTAACAAAAGAACAGATGTAGAAATATACAAAGAGCTTACTGATTTGTCGGTCCTTGGAGTCTGCGTAGGTTCAAAACCATAATCATGAGCATTGATATCTATGCTAAAATTCTCCCGTGAAAAACCTTAATAAGAAAAAAAATGGTTTTAAAAATTATCAAGAACATAAAATGTTATCATAAAAGAAAAAATAAAAATAAAAAGTAAAAAAATAAAAAGGTGTTATGTTTTAAAATAGAATAAATTACATTCAGTTCCCATACATAATGACAAAATTATGCAAATTTACAATTTTAAATTTTAATTCCATAAATTTTTTTTTACTCTTTTTCCTTTCTCTTCTTTCTCTTTTCATTTCTCCAAGCTACGTGAAGGTGGAGGGCAGGCAACCCATAAGCAAGTGGAGGATAACCCTCCTAACCGGGGTCGCTTGCCCCCTTCTCTCTCTCTCTCTCTCTCTCTCCCTCTCTCTCTCTGTGTGCGTGCGTGCGCCCCCAACAGGGGATAGGAGAGCAGCCCTCCCACTCATCTCTCCCTCAATATAAAAGTAATTTTATATTTAAAAATTATTTTAAAAATAAGTTTTTATTGTATTTAATGTTTTTATTAATACATAAACAATTTAAATGGACTTGCATGAAGTGTTTAATATAACTTTAGGGACAAAGATGAGAACATTAACCTAGCTTAGGGATTTAGATGTTAAAAATTTAAAATTATAAACCTATAAGATATGTCATAATGTCACGGTCCTAGATGTAATTTATCCTTCAAACTATACACGGACAGTAATGTGGTTAAGCATAAAAAAAAATGAACAAAACCGAATTAATATAGCCACCTCCAAAACAGATTAACAGTACTTGGAACTATTACAAACCAAAAGATGCAACCTAAGATTTTCAATCACCGCATAGTTGATGAGATCTACTAGGAGCTTATAAGATGGCTTAAAAGTTAAAATCAATGAGATCCACAATGCATCATAGTATGGCTGATAGTACAAATTGGCTAAAGCAGCAGGAAGAGACATTAGTTAATTTAAGTTTCGAGGATGATGTGTTATACCATCAGCTGAAGAGTCATTTGTTGTGCTAAGAAAACGGAATCCAGAACAGTGGTTCACTGGTAGACCTTTTGATGCATTGATTGATCTCGGTTTTGTTGTCAATGATAGTGCACCTTCCTCCCCCTAAAAAGGTAAAATATCATTTCATCACTACCAACATTTCCATGTAAAAATACCTGAAATCAGTTTTATTATGTATCATTCTTTGTCAACTATTAGTAGCTGTACAATTTAATGCAGTCAAAACAAATGCTATCACAGCAATCTTTGAAGCAGAATAAGCACTACAGAAAATATTAAGGAACGGGAAGATCTGCCAAACCATTGCAGGAAATGGTAATTATCTAGTCAATCAGAAATCTAAAGAAGTGCGAAAAGAATTTGTAATAATCACTTATGAAGAGCATCATTCAATTGATAGGCAGTATGAGATTTTTGACTCAACTTCTAGTACAAAATACAAATAAGATATAAGAAGATACAAAGTTACTCCGCTGTTCTAATTCATCACACAATTGGAACAAAAATTGAGATTCAATATTCCTAAAAAATTCCTAACGGAAAGTTGGAAACCAAAATAATATGACTGAACTAGTATCCAAGTCTTTTTCACGTAATGAACAAATAAAATGGGAAAGAAAAATAAAGACTCCTATGATAAAAAAAAAGTTGTATAACTAGTAGGTGACAGATTAATGTACTCATGCATATCCATAAATATTTATTCATCTACATAATACAAGCAGTAAAATATCACATGCCTTTATTACTAAGCCTGCATGAACTTTTCTTCTTCTCATCAACATTAACAATGCTTCTTCGTAACCCTCATGGTAGAATCCAGCAACAATGGCTTCCTTCCCGTTGGTCTATGCAAACAAAGGAAAGTTGTTAAGCTTCATGCCGCTGAGCAAAATCAAATATTAGTATTAAGAACAACCAACTGGCATGGTTACAAAAAGGTTTATGCAATAAACCACATTATCAAAAATGGAATGATGATCATATATCGAGTAATCTTGGGGTTATATGCTATCAACCTGCATGTTGGCTAAACCAATGAATCACTAATATTTTGGATAGTTGCCATGACACCATGTTTTAAGCAACAATGACATAAGTCTTAATGATTTCTACAATGCCCTTCACCACATCTTTTTATGACATGTTACGGCATCATATTAGCTTTTTGATTTTCCAAGAACCAAATTTAATGAATTAATTATAGTTAAATTTGATAGTTTTAGCATCAATTTACAGTTAAAAAGAACGGATGTCATGAGAGTTGACAAGCCTGAGTTACTAGTTCTAACCAACTTTGAAATGTGCCCTTAAAGTTAACCTTTACAAACAAATACACCATTCGATATGATGGATTATTTAATTTGGATTGTTAAAATTTTTAAGTTGCAATATGCCATGTTTTCTTAATTCCAGGAAAAAAACAACTTGTGTTTCTATTATGACTAAACTAAACAACGTGAAACTTGAACACATTCCTTCACCACAAAAGATATTTTCCTAGCCAAACAATAAAAGAAGTCTATAAGGCAACAGAAAGGAATTGTGCCAAACCTTACCTAGTTAACAATGGTAGTGCCTGAACACCCTAGTTACCATTATTTTTTTCTAAAGGTAAAACATAGTGGTAGCTAGTGCACGGGCACTATCATTGTTGACTAGGATAAGATTTGCCACAGTTCCTTTCGATTACCTCACTATTTTTTTCCTTGACATAATACTGCACATACTGAAAAAATGATATTAATTATACAATGGAACCTTTTTTTTCTCATTTTGATATTTCCAATTATTTTAAAAATTTGTTGATTCAGAGCTTGATAACATGGCCGAGGAAGTTTTAGGTGAAAACAAAGAAGGTCTAAAGAAAGATATTTTAAGCAGAAAGTGTAAAAGGACAAGAAGAGGGAAAATAATGGCAGGGTAGTAATTGAAAAAATGGGGGACGTGAGCTTATAGGAATATCAAATTTTAGAGAGAATCTTGAGTAGCACTTTTGAAGAAAGAATTTTCCAGATCTCATTAGGACAGGAAATGAAAACTATACATGTGCAAAATATAAAATCAGATCCCCAAAAGTAGAGGCTCTTCCTTTTACTGCATAGTATTTTTGTATGTCATCATTAGAACGTTTGTTCGAAATGTTATGGTTAACTAGGTTAAATTTAACCTAACAAACAACATCCTGCATAAGATTAAAATTTAATAATATTTCACATTTTACACATTTATCAAAATAATTAGCTTAAATATATTTCACATCCTACACAGATCTCAAAGTAATAACCAATTATATGTAATAATTATAGGTTAAATTATGTAAATGTATACCAAACCCTAAAATCTCTCATATAAATTAGTAGTAAGGGCTACCAAAGAATTTAAATCCTTTCCCTCACATTACAAACCACCTTCTCTGCTCTCTTTTTGATCTTCCCAATCTCCCTCTAACCCTTAGCCTATTGCAGAGTCTCTATTCTCCAAGTCAAGCACGGGTCGAGCATAGCTTCGACCTCCATGGCCTCCTTTGCATCAGAGTCTCCACTCTACTTATGAAGACACCACCAGTGTCATCAGTCTCAAACCAAGAGGCCTCCATCAAACCCTCCTCTATGCCTCCTCCTGCTCTCCCCTTCTGATTCAGGCTTCCCACTCTCTTTTGTGACAACAGCAGGCCAGTCTCTGCACCGCAAGTAATCTTCTCCACACAATACACATGCTCTTCTTCTCTGCGCTCAACATACCAAGTGATTGTCCCCCTAATAGCTCCTCTCTGAATCTATTCTTTGCAAGCCTTATTCTACTCCCATGACTGCCAATGGAAATGTGAGAATGGATGATGATATTCAAGGGGTTATCAACAAAGTACTTTCGAAGAATGATTGGTGAACTAGTGTAAAAAGAATAAGAGGAAGACCAAAAAAGACATGAAAAGAAACTAATAGAATAACCTTGCATACTTTGAGCTAAATAAGACGTTAATTGATAGAATGTAATAGAAACAAAGGATTGATGTAGCCGACCCCACATGATGGGATTGGGGCCTAGTTGTTGTTGTTGATTGGTGAACTAACTTAACTCATACATTTCCAAATATGATGTTTAAAATTAATCTAGTATCCAATGTCATGCATGATCCATCCCTATCCATCAACTTGGAGAAAACAAAATTGGGTTTACTGATAGCAATTGGGCTTGATGTGTAGATAAACACAATGGATTTGTATTTGGTCTTACTTCAAGTATGCTCAAAACTCATTCGAAACTCACTATTTTACTTGTTGTGAACTTGACTCGATTTACTTATAACTCAAACTCAACTCGCTCAAAATAAAATCGAATCAACTTGTAATTGATTCTACATCTATATAATGATACAAATTTAGGCTTTCCAGATATATTTATTTAAGATATTTTATGTATCTGAATATGTTATATAAGGCATATATTGAACAGATCAATGTATAAGTACATAAATGATACATTGAAGTTTAACCAAATAATTATACTTAATATACATTATATGTAAATGAATATTTAATTTAGACAATAAAATTTAAAATTAAGCTCTATTCAACTAAAACATTGACCGTAAAATCGAATAAAATTTACTAGACTTTAACGAATTCGACTCAAACTCAAAAAATTATAGTTTGAGTTGAGATTAACTCATTCGAACTTAACACGTTATCAGCTTTAAGCAAGCTGCAACAGCCTTATCTTCATCAGAAACAGAGCACATACCCGCTTCAATGGCAACTCAACAAGGATTATGGATAAGAAGATTACTAAGATTTTCATAAAGTTCAAGCGCAACCTACAGAAAATTATTGTAACATATGATAATGAAGAATCCTCATATTCATTGAAGTACAGAACATATTAAAATTCATGAAATTATTGCAAATAGAGTTGTTGAGCTGAAGTGCTGTATAACAAATGATCAAATCACAGATGGATTCACTAAAGCACTTCACATGGAAAATTTTGCAAGTCTAATCAGCACTTAGGAGTTGAAAAATCCATTGTTAGCATCAAGGGGGAGTAATAAATGATGATACAAATCCATCCATTGAACTGTTCATATTTAGTGCACCTAAAATGATGGAGTACATGGGAGTAGCCACCTTGTTAGTGTAGAAGTGGGAATATGTGTACTGGGTTAGTGATTTGTGAGTGTAAGAGTGTAGTTAGTGAGTTATAGTTGTGAATGGTTTAGACATTTCTTGATCTCTTCTATTTAGGGAGAGGTGATAAACATTGAAATTTTGTACTTCTGATGATTTTCTATCTGAAGTTCCATGATTCACAATATTTTCTTTCAATTCCTTCCTCCCAAGCCTCTTAATTATCCATCAGAATGAACGACTGAAAGTACCAAATAGAAAACTTCTGTTAAGCTCACTTATATTGTAAACATGGCATAGAAAGCACTAAAAGCACTAATAGCACGTAGTATCACTTTAAGTGCCTTATCTTACACGGCGTATCCCTTAGTGAAATGAATAAGCATCTTGAAATTAGGCAGTTACCCTAACAAATTGCTGCACTTTCTCAGAAGTAGCTAGTGGCGGACGTTTCTTCATGTGTTCTCTGAGCCCAATGAGTGAATGCCTGTAGAATTATTGTTTCAGTAACTTTCAAGATTAGTGGAAATATTAAACCAATTCGACAATTAAAGGCACATGAAATGCAGCAGACGATTAAATGTACAGAAGGGTATATTAACATGTCAAAAATGCTAAGTTTCATTTTATACGTGAATTCAACATGTTTTGCTGCTAAAAAATATCAGTTAAGAAGTTTGACAAAATAGCTTCAGGCAGCATACTAACATAAGAAAATGAACGAACTGGTTATGCTCAGTACCTTCAATGAACTGCAGTCAAACTACTGGGAAAGAAAATAAGTATGATAAAACACTGGATATCAAAAACAGATAAAGTGGAGGCTCCAACAATTTGAAGGCATAGGATATAGACAGATGCGTTAACAGGGACATTTAAGAAAAATGCAAATCAAAAATCGGCAGTTTAACAGCTGATTATCTCAATTAAGTGCAATAATTTTTCAAGTTTAATTGTATAATAGCCAATAAAATTCAAACCCACAAATTAATCCATCTAAATTCAAATTAGACTAGGTCGTTGCTTAATTAATATTTAGCAAATTAGATTAAGACAATAATTACAAATCTCATAAATCAAGTAGATCTCAACCGAATAATAAAAGTCAAGCAATCACCCCAAACGAGATCAATTAACCAAAAGTGATTTGAAATTGCATGAAAAGATATTTAAGTAAATTTAGGAGTCAATTGATTGCACAAGCAAGTTGCGATGGAATGCAGTCATTAACTTGCTTGCTGTTGATGTCACAAATAGAAGAGGATGCCATGAGATCAATGTGAAATATATCCTCTTCTCTTTTGGCTTCACATGTGACTTTCACATGTCTAAGGAGTCGGGACTGGGCATGTCGAACTAGATTGGAAGGACAATAATGTGATGACTAATGAAAGAACATGAGACACAAAATTCCTTGCCCCACATGATCATGGAGGGTCGCGCTAAGACTGAAAGCTATTTTTGAAGCCTTGGAGAAAAATTGCTAATGAAGAGTGAAACAATAGTTGATGTGAACAGCTGAAGTCATACCACAAGGTATGACTAAGGTTTATGGGCATTGTCTTTTCCTGTCTTTCTTGGATAACACGGGTTTAAGGACTTTCTGGTATGATTAAGGTTTATGGGCATTTTCTTTTCCTGTCTTTCTTGGATAACAAGGGTTTAAGGATTTTCATCAAAGGTCCCAGCTCTTTCCTTCATCTAGATATTCATCTTTTCAAAAAAATCACACCAAACTCAAATAAAATATTTATTTACCAAAAAACTAACTAAAAATTTTAATTACATATGCTATACAAAATAGACACTGAGAGACTAAGCATGTCACTAAAATAAACAAATTGAAATAAATAAATAATTGATTAACACTAATAGACTTGATAATTTAAAGTATGATTCATCAAAGGTATAATGACCCAGGTTGACTTGAGCCATCAAACAAAAAAATTCCCCATTAAATAGTCAAAGGTTTCATAATTTAACATCACCATAATGCAGATAAAGCTGTAAATGAACCTAGTTGAGCCGAGCAAAACTCTTTTCATGTTCATGCTCATTTTAGAATTCATTGTTCAAGTTCGTTCATAGGCGACCCAAGCATTTGAGCATTATGCTCTTGCCCACATCATTTACAAAAAAACGAGCTCGAGCTCACATGAGCTTTTTCAGGAACTAGCAAACGAGCTCTATATTGAGCTTGGTAATAGAGCTTCACATCAAGAATATTATTGAGCTATCTAAACAACCTCACATCAAGCTCAAAAAATAAACTAATTTATGAACATTCATCAACTATTAAAAGTTGAACTACCAATGGAAGAAAAAAGACTAAAAAATATATAGTATGTCTTTGTAGACAATGACACTAATTTATTAAAAACATAGTTGATGTAGCGCCAGATCACCAGCACCGATGATTTCATTATAATCTACACCTCGAGCATAGATTATAATAATTTATTAGTTTGTACATAGTTATCTTATTTCTGCATTTTATTCGAGTTATTTGGAGTCGTACATTATATTTATGTCGGTGGGAATGCCCACTTTGATGTCATGTATATATATAGTGGGTCAGTCTGAGTCGTATGTATGGGTTGGATCAAGATGGGTTCGAGATTAGTTCGCCTTGAATCAATTTGATTCAAAATAGGGCAAGCATGGGTCTTTTCATAAGGCAATTGGAGAATGGGGACTTGGATGCAATTTCACT
>JAEMOT010003595.1:23140-56849 GCA_019297695.1 Apostasia ramifera
ATATAGATATTAAATATATACTTAATTTCCATTATTTAATTTTGTATTTACCTTGTATAATGTTATTATATCACCTAGAATAATATTACATTGCTCTGCAAACTAGGAGTTAGTTTTTTGTAAATTTTGAGCAAGTTGAACTGAGCTTAAAATTAAAATTTTAGATTTTAAGTTAATTTAGATTTGAGCATATTAAAAATTTTTCAATGTTAGACTAATTTTATAGTTAAATCGAGCCTAGTTATTAAACATATTTTGCTATAAAATTTATATCTTTTTAAAATGTAATATTATAAACTCTAATTTTAAATTATATATATATATTTTTTTTTAATCTGGTTTTTAATATAAACTATTAAATTGTATTTATATATTAAAAAAATTAATTATATTTTTAAAAATTAGAAATTTGCGTTTTTGGACTTTAGATGCGCTTACTTGAAGGAGGTGGCGGGCGAGATCAACGGCGATGATGCCGGCGCTGCAGCCCATGCCGGACAAGTTGAACGACCGGACGTTGCTCCGCAGCTTGTAGCGGTTCACCACCATGTCAACCATCGACGGCGTCGGGGCGAAGAGGCTGCAGTTGACGACGACGGCGTCGACGTCCTTGGGATCCATCCCGGTCCTCTTGAAGAGCTCGTCGACGGCGGAGAAGACCACCATCTGGGCCTCCGCCCTGCCGCCCTCCAGAGTCCGGAGCGGCGGCAAGTAGTGGTTCGCCGGCGGCAGGCAGGTCTCCTCCCCGAGGCCCGAGCGCTCCAGGATCCGCATCTGGAACTCGACGCTCTTCTCGTCGAAGAACGGGCAGAGTCGCGCGTGCTCCATGAACGTGGCGAACGGCACGCGGCAGGTCCGCACCGGGCGGAAGCAGGCGTAGTCGAGGAGGAAGACCGGCCGGGGACGGGAGAGGAGGTAGGCTGCGGCGCAGGCGGCGGCCGCCAGCGGGAGGAGGAGGACGCCGGCGGCGTCGTGGGTGATTAAGTACGTGGTCGCTATGGCGGTAGCGGCGGGGAGGAGGAAGGGGCCGGCTATGTCGAGGAAAGAGGTGAGTTTGGCGGCGGCCGGCATTTTTTTTCCGGCGAGCAGTTCAGGTTTTCTATGTTGGTTTTTTTTTAAAAAAAAAAAAAAAATTATTTTTGGTGTGAGATGAGGGAAGGGAGATCGGAGATTTAAAAGAGAGAAGGTAATGAATGTGGGCAGTTGGGAGCGAATAAATTGGTTGCCTACCAGCATTTATAAGCTGGAGAGCTGTGGAGGCAAAAGGCTTGGAGGGTAATTTTGAAATTTTTTACATTGTTTTGATATAAAATTATTTTTACAGTTTTAACCTTATAAATTGATATCATGTATATATGAAGCATTTTCAAGAAATTAATTTAAGGAATTGTTGAGTTTTTGAATCCATTACAAAGATATATTTAGGTCTAGAATGTTCAATAAGCATTAACAAATGAATATTTATAATTTATTTTAAAATTCATATTTGAATATAATAATTATTTTTTTTGGTGATCATGTTTGAATACGAAAATCATATTATTCGTGTGCTGTCGAGTAGAAGTGACCATGAATTTGAATACAAAATTCACCAATTCCGCGTTAATATATTCATGATATACAAAATCAAATTTATGAAGTATTAAAATGAGAAATATATAGGAAATGACTCATAAATATTTTAAAGATCTTTGAATGCTAATATTAAATATCAATCACACAATATAATTTTATATCACTATAAAACATATTTTTAATAATCTCAACATAAAACTTATATTTTTTATATGAAAGAAAATACATGTCTGTACAGAAGTGCATAACCGTATGTTCATATTAATGAAGAATGCCACCAATATACTAACTCTTTTTGATCAATTTTTATATGAAACTTTTTTAATAATTTTAGCATAAAACTAATATTATCTAGTATTAAAATCTACTAACAATATACCTATGAAATATATACATGTATTTTTATATTTATATATATATGAATATAAATGCCTTTATATTGAAAAAATTATTAGATTTAAGTGCAGAATTTAAACTTTTCAGTGCACAACTATTAGCTGTCACATGTACATGACCCACCCAAACTACACACATGGTGGTCAATGATTGGGTGCCGAATGATCAATAGTTGGGCGCTGAATGTCATTCGACTCCCCAACTGAAAAAATTGCTCCGTTATACTAATATTTTCATATTTCTATACAAAATCTTTTAAATAACCATAACATAAAAACTACATTATTATAAACATAGATATATCTATTTTCACATTTTTATATGAAAATACCTTTTTTTGTAACATTTTAGCATTCTTGTAGGATCATGTGTAGACATAGTAGAGTGATGTACTTATATACAAATACGGAATTAGATTGAACATGTAACATCCCGTGATCTCATTGTAGAGATATTATCTGTCTATTTTACTCCAAAAGATGTCTTTACTATTTAAGATCATGTTATCTATTTATACAACTTAGGATCTCTCTTCTTTTCTGATATGGAATGATTCATTCTTGTGCCCCTCTCAGCACTCATTATTCGGCCTAAAAGCCTGCCAGGAGCCGCTCTTTACCTCAGTGATTTCTTTCTCTTAGAACATCATCCGACGATCACTCTCCGCCCTCTTCGGCCACTGACATCACAGAACATTAAAACCTTTTTTTGTCATGAAAAAATACGATCGAGAGTTCTACATTTGTGCAAATTTTATGCATCATTACTTCCATCTATCCTTTCCCAATCATGTTAACTTTCAAAAAGAAAAAAGCTATATTTATGCTGAGTATATATTTGGAGTAATTTTAAATGAGAAATACTTTGTAATTCTCATAAATGATTTTAAATTTTAAATTAGTTTTTATGGTAAAAATGATGCTACATTGATAAAAAGTTATAAGTTTTACTTATGCACAATGCTATCATATAGATAACGTTAATTATATAACTTTAATATTTGTAGTCATTTATGAGAAATATACAACATTAGTTATTTGTAATTTTTTCTTCTGCACACCATAATTTTACTCATGACATTTAAAAGTTATGATCACGTTGTAGTTCGATCTTAAGTAGCTAGAATTCATCAAGTGATTATCAGAACTAAAATGCAATACTTAAGTAAAAATTTAGTTTAATATTATCTTAGTCTTATGTTATTTAGAGAAAATAATTATTTAGTTTAATGATATGTATACATAATCTTCTATATAATCATAAAATTACTATTCAAAAAAGAATATCTAGATATCATGATATCTATATTACATGATATAACAACAATATATAACATTAAATTAAACTCCTTTTTTATTTTTTTGTTATCATATGTTTGAATTAGATTACCTGATTGCATTACTCAGTATATATCTTTATTTATGATTGAAAGTCAGTTATGAATTATGATTGATTGGAGTATTACTATTTTTTGTTTAGTGTGATAGGCCAGGTGAGGAATTGTGTGCCTGCATCTATGCACTTCCACTTTTGGTGTTTAGTGTGCTGAAATTAATTGTTTATATATATATATATATATTATGCATGTACTTAGGAAAATAAGCATTAATTTAATTTATTCATTTTAAGAATTGTTTTTATTTAGATCTACTGAAGCAATTATAATTTTCAACCACTTAGGCCTCTTTGGTTCGAATTTTTTTTGATTAAGAGAAAAAATATTTTATTTTTAAAATTTTATGAAAAAAATTATTTTAATATTAAAAAGTGTATAAAATATGAAATAATTTCAATTTTAATATTCGTATTTGTGTTAGATGTGAAATAAAATTGATTTTCATAGTTAAAATTTATGTTGGGTAAAAAAAATGACCCGAAACAAATGAGGACGGGTCTGTTTGATTATAACGTTAAATCGAGATTTTTTATTGAATGTTATGAATGATGTGAAATAAAGTTAGTTATTTATTTGGTTCGAGCTTCTTTTTAGATAAGAGAAAAAAATTAATTTATTTTTTAAATTTAATATCAAAAAATTTTATTTTAATATTAAAAAGTGCATAAGATGTGAAATAAAGTTAGTTATTTATTTGGTTCGAGCTTCTTTTTAGATAAGAGAAAAAAATTAATTTATTTTTTAAATTTAATATCAAAAAATTTTATTTTAATATTAAAAAGTGCATAAGATGTGAAATAAAGTTGATTCTAAAATTTATATTTGTGTTAAATATGTAATAAATTAAGTTGATTTTTACAGTTGAAATTTGTGTTGAGCTAAAAAAAAGCCTCGAAATAAATGAGAATTGTTGGGATATGTGAGGGATGTGATATAAAGTTAATTATAATATTAGAATATATGAGAGATGCGATATAAGTTAATTATTATTTTAGTAATACGTGTAAAATATGAAATAAAATTAATTTTTAATATTAAATTTTATTTGTGATATGATATGCCAGGTTAAAATTAAATCAGATTAATTTTTAACTTCAAAACAAACAGAGTCGTAATTATTAGAAAGTATTTGGTTTAATATTTGCTACATAAAAAATTTTTTTTAAAAGATTTACATCTTTGCCATCCAACAACTTTTTTGCCGGAATTCTACTAATTCGGTATATACCCGAAGAACTTTTGTGTAACAAAAATTCTTCCTAATTATTTTCTTCAAGTAGCCTTGAATTAAATTAGGCACCTTAATTTTTCTCAATAGTATTTTTCAGGCTAATTAAATAGAGTCTCACGTTCATTTTCTTCTTCTTTTTTTATTATTATAATTCATTACTCATTAATTAAGAGTAAAGAAATTACATCTGTATGACCAAATACTTCTGATTTTAAATATTAACAATTTAGTGCTCTCATATAGGATTGTTGTCCAGTCCCACTTCTAAATTTCTACGATGAATATCTTTAAACAGGCAACTATCACTTTACAATCCCGCTACTTTTCCAATTCAAGCATCAATAATTTCGGGTAGAAATGCGTCTACAAATTAATCGCATTGTCACGCTAATACATTCTAATACAATCCCTAGCTTTTCTACTCTTGGTCTTGTTTGGCGCAAGAACCAAAATCAAAACTAAAATGGTACTATTTTAAAAAATAATAATAACAATAATAAATAAATTTTTATTATATTTTTTACATAAATTTTAAAGTAGAAAATAATATTTTATTTTATATATTCAATTATTCTCAATAATATTATTAATTTTATTTCATATTAATTTTAGACTAAAATATGTGATCAAATATTTTGGGCAAAAATGTGAAATGAAGTTGATAATTTAATTTAAAATAATTGAGTATATGAAATAAATAATATTTTTTTATGTTGTAATTTATATAGAATATAACAAAAATTTATTTATTATATTATTATTATTTTTTAAATTAATATCATTTTAGTTTTTGAGCCAAACAGGGCCTTAGAGAGGATTATAAGGCCTGGATATGGGTGAAGTACTCAAAATAATTCACCAAATATATCCTTCAAATGCTCACTTATCGGAAAGGTTATTGCATATGAACAGTGCATCGTTCGGTATCCAATGGGTGCGTACCACATGTGTAGTGTATCCCACGTGTATTCAACATAACGTGCACCGATTGGGCGCCAAAGTATGCGCACAGTTGCACCTAATAATTTTTTCTCTTTTCGATGATGGAACGACAACCAACAATTCCTCTTGCAATCACATCACCACTCCAATAACTCCAATTTGGAATCCTTCAAATCCTCCTCATCCAGAAGCCATGGCAGTACCTATCATCACTCCAGATGCTTCTACTCTACCAAATCTATCTAATCCTAATCCGATGATTCCTATCCCTTCCACCCCACTCCCTCCTCCGTCTCGTAAGCCTAAACCTAAACGTATATGCACATATATTTACGTCTACTTTTGTACATACTTTATAACACATTAATTTGTGACTCATCTCGACCTCAGCTCATGAATAACAAACATGATTCTAACTTGACTCGAGTAAATGCAACAAAAGAGCCAATTCAATCACTCCCAATTGCCTACAATAATTGGTATGTATCCTTTTCTCTTTCTTAAAACTTGATGTGGTGTTTCTCTGCCTACTCTTGTGGGCTTATAAATGCTAACTAGCCTATAGCAAGCCAATATTATTGCATGACCAATATTATTGCTTCTTGAGAGAGCACTTTTTTTTTTTTATTGTGAGAGGGAACTCTTTCAAAGTGCCACCATTTGTGCAATTTTAATTGCATGGAATATCTGAAATGGTATGAAGTATGGTCAATTTAAAATAAGAATCAATCAGTTTAAGTTCCTAATGTTTATTTCAATGAATGCTTGTATTTAATTGACTTTGCACTCATTTTCTAATAAATTTAGGGGCGTTAACGCTGGGCTAGACCAAATAATTCGACTTATATTTTGTTCAATAATTTTAAATAGATAATGCGAGTTTGGGTTAAATATATTTTTTTCTTTACTAAGTTATAGAAAGGAAGGAGTTGCGTTAGAAATTATATTTTAGGCAAAAAAGTTCTTCAATCAATCATAGCATATATATATATATTGTCATCTAAATAAAATTATAATTGTAATGCATGCTTGCGACTCTAATTATTGATTATATAATAAAATAATATTAAAAGATCAATCCTGCTTAATCACTTTTTTTTCGTAGTAATTAGGGTAGTATCTAAATGGTATTTCATTTTGGGATGTCATTTAAAAAATAAAAATATTATAAATTTTTACAAAGTTTTTTAAATATGAAATTAAAATAAATAATTAATTTTTCTAAATAATATAATATAATATTAAAATAATGTTAAAGTTTAGAGTCGTTTTTTTCAAAAATTCTCAATCTAGCCTTATATTTTAAAATTGCTAGCATTTAAATTACAAAAGAACCTTTTTTTTTTCCATACAAGTGCCCCCAACTTTAGTATTCTCTGTTACTCATATATTTGCCTACAATGATTAAAGAAAAGTACAAAAGATCTTTCATAATTACAATAAAAATCTAAGATATGGATTTTAATTAAGGGGGCATTGGGTTCAAGTTATATTAAAGTTATATCATATTATTTAAATATTATGATATATAGACGTCATCTTTTGAGTGATAATTTTATAATTTTAATAGAAATTCGAGCTTAATATCAAGAAGGTCAATAATTTCAAAAATCTTTTAATACGTTCTTTGAGTTTGACATTGATATATTAATCATATCATTTTCATAAATTCTATCACTTTTTTCCATCCTTTAAACAAACTTATTTTCAAATTAAAAATTTTGCTATAAAATTATAAAAATACTCGTCTCTCTTCCCATAGCTGGATGTTGCGCATGCAATTGGGGTGACCGCATGCCACCCCTTCACTTAACGCTCCTGTATGTGGATGTGCACGGGCGGTCACACAGAATTGCTACATGCACGATATTTGCATGTGCACATACGGCCTCACAAGGGCACTGGGCTAGCATCCCATGCATGTAAGTGGTTGGCCCCTCATACGGCCTCACATGTGCACATACGACCTCACAGGGATCACATTTATGTTGAAGGTTATGCAAGATAGGAGAAATAAAGAGGCAGGGGAATGGTGTAATAATAATTTTAGATTTTTTATAAATTTTTTTTAATAGTAGTACTTGGTTGAAATATTAATATCAATATGAGGGACTTAATTAAATTATTTTAAAATCACGAAACTACTTAGCATAACGTTCAAATCTCAGGCTCTCAGCCATCTGAATGATATTAATTACTCTTTTTATAACATTAATCTTCGATGCACCCTTTCTCATAGTACTGGCCACATATATAGAGATGATTATGATTCAATTTTGTGCTTATAACCTGATCCTAAACTTAAGTTTAGCTCCATTTGACTCATTTAAATTAAAGACTAATTAATATGGAAAATTATAAGATGATTATTTACTTGAAGTTTATATGGTTGAATCAAATTATGGCAAAAAAATCAGAGTTTGAGCATTAATCAGAAATAACACTCCAACACCCCTAATCATCTGTACCTAATGTTTGCCTCAAGTTGCTGGTGTTCATGTGCTTGCATTGTAGGGCTCATAATGTTTGCCTCAACCCAACAACACATCGACCAAGTCAAATTTTGGTTGCAATTTTCTCGTACTTAATTGTTTATTAAATGAGTTAGGTCAGTCATATCTTATTTGATCTAGATAGACATTTCTATATAATTTTTTAGATGATTTGTGTTTTAGATGAGTTTAACTTGCGTGTTATGTCAAACCCAACTTGAGTCTGTTCGAATTTGATAATGTGCAAAATAATCGGACTAAACTTAGGATATTATCGTTGATATATTGATATAATGAGTTAGTTATCTGTTAATCTGATTTGGTTGGTTTAAATTCATGTTTAGTCAAACCTAATCTATTTACTCATTTTGTAGTTCATTCTTGTCAAGATAGATGATTCTCTTTTAATGGGTCAATTCTTACTGCGCCAGGTATATATATATATTTATTTATTTATATATGCATGAATGTACACACATAAACATAAAAAATTAACCAAACTCATCTAGAATGATGCCTGTTCTTGCACAGTAGCAAAAAAAATTATGTAATAATTAATGTCTTAAGCATAGATATATTGTCTGCTTTGAATAATTTTAAGAAATTACGTAACTTGAGTACACTTAAATACTTCTTAACAGATCATACATTCTAGTACTATTCCAACTCAAGTAAATTTAAGTATGAAATTTCCTATTATTAATTTTATAACTTTGCATGAAAAGGCTTTTCTATATATTGAAATCACATTTACTTATACACTAGGAACTCTCCTATTCTATGATGTGAGATGATTCATTTTTGTGAACTTTCGCCTAGAAGCTTGCCAAAAGTCGGTTCTTATTCGAGTAATTCTAATTCAATAATTTGGATATTATTTTGATGATTATTTCCTATCTTCTTTGATCACATGTTGATATAAAATAATTTGAAAACAATGAATAATTTAAATTCATTGTATGAAATAATACCAAAAACATTCTTATTTTTGGCACTACCATCACAAATTCCTATCTAACTCTAATTTCGATATTAACATACAAACCATCTGTATATAAATAAACTTATATATACATACATACATATATATATATAAATTAAATTATATCTGTCAATTATCAATTATACATATTCTTTCTATGCGGTAATAACATATAACAATAACATATCAATCTATACTTCTCTAGAACCAGATTAGACCTAGACATAAAAGTGGTGGTGAATCATCAAGTCACCATCAACAATAGCCGACCCAACAAAGTCATATCAGCAATAACCAACACGCAGCAACTATAGCACTACTATAGCAGTGCATTGCGGATACTGTAGCAATGATAATACTATATGTACTGTAGTCATAATAATATTATTCATGTACGTTTTTCTGCCTATACAAGGATAACCTCTGGCTTGTGGACCTATTCAAAAATTTATACATATATCAACTCAAGTTTCTATATTGAAATAAAAATGAATGAAGAACCTGTAATTTTAATTTTCTGAATTTTCAGTTTTCACTTTTTTTTTGAGTTAATCACGTATTCTTTCCATGCGGCAATAACATATAACTAAAAATTTTAATTATTAATCCAAATTTTATGAAAAAAAATAAACATATGTAGGTAATATTTAAAGATATAAGCTGTTCTTAAATAAATGTTCATATTTCTATTAAATTGCATTTTTTTATGTTCTAATAAATTATTAAAGTTGACTGAGTATCTGTAGGCCACTAATTTCAAGGCTTGTGGTGAGAACAACTTACAAATTTAGTGAACAATAAAACTTTGATGAAAATATAATAATTAAAGGTCAATAATTAATTAGGAGTCTTTTTATCTCTTTGATGATCAATGCATTAAGGCAAGTATTACACCTATGGCAAAAAGTCATATCTAGAAGATTAGCTGGTAAAGAAATTAATTGATATAATTTTAGATTATTTTGATTCTTGATTTGACTTCGAATATGAATTAATATATAAAAATAATAATAACAATGTAATGGTACATTTTATATTGAATTTGTACTTTGAAGATAAGAGAAATGATCTTTAAAGAAAAGAACAGCTACATAAATTATATATTAATAGAAAAAATCGACAACAAATCTAATGGCTGAGAACGAAAGAAAAAGAAAAAATCGAGAATTAAAAGGGATATTTTGCTTAAATCCAAGAAGACGAAAAAAATCATGATATCAAACTTGATATTCTAACATCTACTAACGAAAAAGCGGGTTCAAATATACAAGCATATCAAGTGGTACAAGAAAAATTAAAGTAAACAAGATGAGAATTTTTTTTGTAAGTCTTGGTTAACTAAAAACTGGTGTCAATAAGAAAAGTCGAATTGCAAATTGTTGAGAGTGTACTACTAAAGGAAGGAGTTATAGATACCTTTTTTTCACTTCTTTTTATACTTATAACTTGCCTTGCCCCAAACAATAATTGTGGCAGGTACGTGTAGTTGTCATTTTGATTATTTTATCACATGTCATGACTCTCGAGAAGATTATGTTAGATTTGGGTTGTGCATGAGGCACTTTACCAAGCTTTACAATGGGAAGAGGTGGTAATTTACACTCATATCAGTTTAATCCGCTCCAACTCGCTTCAAATGGGATGAGTATGAGCTCAACAATTATAACAGCTCACGACCTGCCCCTTTGTTTGAAATAGGGTGGATTCGAGTATGACTAAATTATACATGCACAAACCCATAACCCGCTAGCTATTTCTCTATTTTTGTTTAAAATAAATCACCAGTAATTAATTTGTGGGTGAAGTAGAGCAAGGCGGGGTTGGTATGAGTTGTAGAAATGAACTGAAGCGCGGTAGAATAAGGTGAGTATAAATTTTAGGAGAAACAGGGTAAAGTGGGACGAAGCAGAAGCATGCATGAATAATAGTGAAAAGAAAGTAGGAAAGAGTATATGTTTTATCAAATCCAACTCAAATTGATCTTGTTGCCATCCCTAATAGTGGTTTGAAATCACATCGATTTGTTGACGTGATGGCTGATGATTTATTTAGATAATGTTCGATGAAAATGAGATGATTTCTTAACGCAAACATGCGTTGACAGTTAAAATTTCAAGTCGTGCACTGAGCATCAAATTACAATTTTCCTTCAATTTGCTCAAGTCTCCAAATTTACATAGTAGAAAATTTTTAAGAAGATATTTTAAGATCTTACATACCAAGACATACAATTATTAGGAAAAAAAAAATTACATAGAAGAAAATTTTTGCTATGTTGAGGGATAACATGGAAATAATGAACCCCGAACCAGCACTTCATCTGATCCGAATTGATATTAAAACCAAATTATACATTATATTGTATCAAAATATAATAAATTAATTATATTTTTATAATATCTACTGTTTAGTAATAATAAACTAACAAAATAATATATTTATTATTTTAATTGTTTGCTATATTTGATAGGTATTATTATTTTTTAAATTAACTAACAAAATAATATATTTATTATTTTAAGTGTTTGCTATATTTGATAGGTATTGTTTTTTTTAAAAATATTTTAAAATTAATAATTTATCGATTCGACTAATTCATTATTCGATCCAATTAATTCATCTATGAAATTATTGAGTCTAGATTGCATACCAGTGTGAATATTAGGAGCCCAATTGCATGTCGATGAGTGAACAGGAGGCTGCAGACGCGACAAAAAAAGGAACAACGCTGTTTCGTCACTGTTTCTCTACATAGTAGGCCATTTTTGCTATATAGAACTACGTAAAAACTAGGTAAAGACATTTTTTGTTGCATAAAGGTACAAATATTCTATGTTGTATATTTGTTGGTTAATCTTGCTATTAACAGCACAAGTAATTATTCTATTGAGGGAAACACAAGCCACAAAATACCTTAGAAGTGCTCCTGCACGAAATAGAAATGGCCTACAACGTAAAGAAACAGTGTGAAAATGGTGTCGTTCCCCTTTTCGTCATGCATGGGGCCACATGTGGATGCATCCTGATGCGATTGAGGTTCGAATATCTGCGTTGATAGGCCGCGTTCTTGAAAATATTATTGAAACCCAATTCACCATCATAAAATTTTGTTGCTTGAGCAAGGATATGGAGGGAAAGTGTAACATCCCGTGATCTTAATGTAGAAGTATTGTCCGCTTTGACTTTAAAAAAATTATGTGACTTGAGTGCTTCCTAGGAGGTCACACATCTCAGTGCTACTCTAGCACAAGCATGCTTAATTATGAAGTTTTCCATCATTAGCCTCACGGTTTTGCTCCAAAAGGCGTATTTACTATTTTAGATTACGTTATCTACTTATACAACTCAATCAGGATCTCCCTTCCTTTCTAATGTGAGTCAATTCAATCATGTGCCCCTCTCACCACTCATTATTCGGCCTAAAAGCCTGTAAGGAGTCGCACTCTACACCAGTGAGTCCCCTCTCTTGAGACATCACCCGGCTAATACTCTCCGTCCTCATCAGCCACGGGCATCACATAAAGAACATTACAATCCAGTACCAGTATGTAACATGGCTGCTAGAGAAAGTCCTGGGTAACACTATATCCAATGTGAAAAATTTGAAGCTTTTCATTGGATGATACTGCAAATTGAGATGATTTTTTCTTTAGGATGAGCTGGTGCGAGCACAACTGAGAGGAAAGACTGAAAAGTTTGAAACTGCAACTAAATCTGAATATTATTGAAGAAATCCACAAAATAGTTCTCGGTGCAAATACTAGAGATATTAAAAGGCAATCTTCTTTTCCATTAACACACAGTGAGAGAAATGCCAATGGCATATATAGTTGATAGAAACTTGAGAAACACTGTGGCAGCTATTGCAGAAGTCAATGGCAAACCCTTAGTTAATTTTAAAGTGGAGAAAATGCCATTAACTCTTGATGGAAGGGCTTAAAAGCAGGAGACATGTTTCAGGCGACGCCGTGAGCTACAAAGAGAAAGATGCGAAGCGTTGATTCAGCAGAGATTCCGGAGGATTTTCGGTGCCCCATATCCCTCGAACTCATGCATGTGAGATCCTTACATTGTTTCCACAGGCCCGGTATATATTATACGCGGGAAAATTATACTCATAATATTAATATGGGTAAATTATACCCAGATTCTTGAGTTTAAAACTTAATAACACACAGGCCTAGATTTTTAAAATTATAACATCAGGGTCCTTGAGTTTTAATTATAAATTATCAAATGAATCCTTTTTAGTTTTTTAATATTAATTTTTTTTTAAATTACCATTATACCCTTCCTCTCTGTCTCTCCCCACGATCCCCACGCATGCGCGAGGCCACGCGGCCACCCGTGGGTCGCACACGCCACGCGGCCTCGCGCGTGCGCGGGGATCTGGAGGAGAGAGGGGGGGAGCTAGGGGTATAATGATAATTTTAAAAAATTTTAATAATAAAAAAATAAAAAAAACTCATTTGATAATTTATTAAAACTCAAGAACCCTGATGTTATAACGTGGATCTATGCATTATTAAGCCTTAAACTCAGAAACATTAATGTAATTTACCTTATTAATATTTACATATACATAATAGAAAAAGATATTGCTCAGAGTTAATTAAATATGTTAGAGAGTTTTCTATTAAGAAATTATAATTTTGTCATATTTCATGTTATTGGTAGTCAATAAGTCATAGCATTTAATAAACAAGTTATGTCATTTAATAAACAAGTGGTGGCCCCAGCTTACTATCCTAGGTTTTTGGCTTATTTAGATGATTAACTTTTTTATTGGTAATTTTAGGCCTCCTAAGTGCTTGTATGTTTATAAGATTTAATTTTAACTTAACTTGGATAAAAAAAAATTTATCCAAAGTTGTGAATGATGTGAAATAAAATTAGTTATTATATTAGAATATGTGAATGATGTGAAATAAAATTAGTTATTATGTTGGGATATATAAGAGATATGATATAAGTTAGTTATTATTTTAGTAATATGTGTAAGATGTAAAATAAAGTTAATTTTTAATATTAAATTTTACGTGTGATGTGATATGTCTGTTTAAAATTAAACCAAGTTAATTTTGAACTGCCAAACAAACAGTCCCCTAGTATTTTCTCTTGACACGTGGTATTAGAGCTAATGATTTGATTGGAATCAAGTTGATCATGCTGGTTGTGCTCCTGTAGATCTCCGCATTCTTCAATTATGATTGAGCAAGAGATCCAAGAGCAAGTGACTTCCACTTTGGTCTCCAGGCTCTTGATAAACATGAACTTGATGAATTAGAAAACCCCATTGATGAGAAAGCACCAAAGTAGATAGACTCTCATGTAAGAAGGGGGTTGTTGAGAGTTTGCATAAAAAGTCATCACATGTATTGGTAGTCAACAATAAATTTTGGCACATAATAAAAAGTGATGGCCCTAACTACTAGCTTAGATGTTTGAGTTGAATGGTGTCCATTCACCTATGTATTAATTACGTCTAACTTAAGTCCCTTGATATTTCTCCTCTAATAAATATATTATACTTATGTAAATGTCATTGAAATCACCATGCCTACTTAGATTTACAAGTTGATTGCAAGAATATACTTGATATGTTGAATCTTTAATGGAACGTTCCTACCAAAATTTTGATAGAAGTTAAATAGGGTGTATTTATGTAGCATTCCTTAGGGCTGTAAATGAACTGAACATTCGATGAACATCTTATTGTTTGGTTCAATAGTGGCTTATTTGTGTTTGGTTCATCAATATTAATAAATAAATATAATTTTAAAAGCTCGATTGGTAAATAGAAACGTCTGAATATACTATCGTTCGGTTGATTAATGTTTGTGAACTGTTTATATGGAGATCATAAATTTGCTTAATTATAATGTTCAATATAATATTCTTTATAATTTAATTAAGGGTAAATAGCATCTGGGTCCCTCTAGTCTACTCGTATGAGCAAGTAGGTCCCTCGACTATTCAAATTAAGCAAATAGGTCCTCAAATTTGATTAAATATGCAACTAGGTGTAGATGGCTGGTTTACCCATTTGATCTCCTAAAACATCAAGAAATGACAAATATTACTGATTTAACATCTTGAAGAACCGAAAGTGCAAAATGAACTAAAGAAATGTAAAAATGGTGAAAGAGATTGCAAGCACATTGGCGAGAACAGAGAGATCGCAAACACTTCGTCATTGAATGTTTACTACTTACCTTTCGCTTGGAATGCCGAATGAATGCCGCCGGAAGCCAAGAATGTTAAACCGTCGTGAAATCAAGGGGAAAAGAGGGATCGAGGGTGCGACTGGGCAAGCGAGTGATTAGGGCAAGAGCTAGGGCATACAGGCAGACGAGAGGTCACTACGGCATACAACCGGAGGAAAGATGACTAAATGCCGGTTGAAGAGATTTATTTTCACTAAAAAAGAAGGGTAAATAAGTCATTTGTTATTGATTTCTAACGTCTGTTAAGGTCCAAGGACCTAGTTGCATATTTAATCAAATTTGAGGACCTATTTGCTTAATTTGAATAGTCGAGGGACCGACTTGCTCATACGAGTAAACTAGAGGGACCCAGATGCTATTTACCCTTTAATTAATGACTCATTTAAAAATTTTAGTATATCTTGTTTAATAATTAGAAAAAATTCATGAATTATAAATTAGCATGACGATGAACCTGATGGTAAACTATCTAATATTTTTGATAAGAGTGTGATTATAATTTTTTTATTTATGAACTCTAATGCATATAAGCTTACTCATGAACATATTAATGGGCTCGTCTACTAATACATTAGTGAGTTCATTCATAAATCATATGAACTAATCCCAAACATGTCTTTATGTTCACGAACCAAGCTCAAGCTCGAAATAAACTTGAGCTTGAGGTTGAGCTTAGTATTAGTAAATGAATATAAACTTGAGCAAACAGCTATTCGGTTTAGATCAGTTCATTTGCAACCCTAGTATTCATATGCGGACATGGAGATTTGGGTGCTTGATATATATCATTAGGCCATGGTTTGTATGTGGTTGCTGCACGTTTTCCCTGAATCTACCTTTTGATTTACACAATTCAATGAGCTGATCTAAATCGAACATTTCATGATATCAACGGAGACAGATCCTTGATTGCTACTGTGACGCCTGTGGCTGAAAAGGACGGGGAGTGATCGCCGGATGATGTCCTAAGAGAAAAGAATCACTGAGGCAAAGTGCAGCTCCTGGCAGGCTTCTAGGCTGAATAATAAGTGGTGAGAGGGGCATAGGAATGAATCGTCCTACATCGAAAAGGAAGGGAGATCCTGAGCTGTATAAGTAGATAACGTGATCTCAAGTAATAGAGATGCCTTTTGAGACAAATTAAACCATGAGGCTAGTGATGAAAAACTCTATAGTTGAGCGTGTTTGAGCTGGAGTAGCACTGGGATGAGTGACCTCCCGGGAAGCATTCAAGTCTCGTAGTTTTTCTAAAACCAAAGTGGACAATACCTCTACAATAGATTACGGAATGTTACAGTTACATTAGTTTCTAAGCTTGCCAAAAGGAGCACTGACAACCGGATACTGATAGCAGAAGCTTGTGCAATCCCAATTCTTGCTGATCTCTTACAGGTTGAAGACCAAAAGACCCAAGAGCATGCAGTTGCATCTCTTCTCAACCTCTCCATATATGATCGCAACAAAGAAAGGATAATGCTTGCTGGAGCCATTGTACCCATCACCAATGTGCTCAGAAAAGGAAGCATGGAGGCGAGAGAGAATGCTGCTGCTGCTGCTATTTTTAGCCTTTCGCTCATCGATGAGAAAAAGATGACGATCGGAGGGACGCAGGGAACCATTGAAGCACTCGTAAGAAGGACGCATGCCGTGACTGCTTTGTTCAAATTGTGCATTTATCATGGAAACAAATCGAGAGCTGTGAGAGCTGGGGTTCTGAGACCTTTGATTCAGATTCATAAGGATTCATCAACATGTGATATGGTGGATGAAGTATTGACGATTTTATCGTTCTTGTGATCCACCGAGAGGGAAAGGCAGCTATAAAAAATGCTAACGCGATCCCACTTCTGATTGATGTTCTAAGAACTGGGTAGCTGCGGATCAATAAGGAGAATGCAGCAGCAATGCTGCTTGTTCTATGTAAGAAGGATAAGGAGAGTCTTGCTTGCATTGGGAGGCTGGGTGCTCTAATTTCTCTTAGTGAGGTTGCAAAGAATGGTACAGAGAGAGCAAAACGCAAGGCAAATTCTCTTACAGACCACCTGCAGAAACTCCAGAGATTCTGATGAGTTTCTGCATAGGTAAACTTCTCACAGTTCTTATCCCTGTATGTGAAAAATGGAACTGCAGATCTATACCAAAAGCTGAATATCAAGTTTTTGTAGTCTTCTTTGAAATGGTTAATAGCAATTAAGTCCCTCTAATTTGAACTTATGTGCAATTCAGTCCCTCAAATTTCTAAATTAACCAAATAGATCTTTTAATTTAAAATAAAGTGTAAACAGATCCTTTGGTATTAAGTAAAGTACTTAATAAAAAATATTTTTTTAATTGATAAGTAACTTTGAACTCTATCTTCATCTAAATGTTAATATAGTTTTTAAATTAATTAAATTAGTTCATTAGTTTGAAAAAATATTTTTTATTGAGTTTTTTTTTATTAATGTTAAAGAACTTATTTACACATTATTTCAAATAAAAGGATCTATTTAATTAATTTAGAAATTATAGGGACTTGAATGCATATTGTCTTAAATTAGATGAGCCTAATTTCTACTTGCCCTTTTTGAAATGTAAATTTTATGATTGTGCAATTGAAGATATATAATTTTGCTCTAGCAGATGCAGACAGTTGACAAGTTTTTTGATATCTATTTCAACGCCTAAATATAATCTTTTAGGCCTGTTTATTTATAAGGTTTAATTTAATAAAATTAAAATTAAATTTAAATAGAGATATTTTTATTGAAAGTTGTGAATGATGTGAAATAAAATTGATTATTATGTTGAGATATGTGAGAGATGTGATATAAAGTTAGTTATTATGTTGGGATATGTGAAGGATGTGGTATAAGTTAGTTATTATTTTGGTAATATATGTAAGATGTGAAATAAAATTTATTTTTAATATTACGTTTTGTATGTGATATGATATGACTGTTTAAAATTAAAGCAGGTTAATTTTTAAAAGCTAAACAAACATGATCTTAGTTTTAGGTGTCTAATATGACAAGATAATCTAATAGCTAGTTTAGGATTGAAAGTCATGTGTTTGATTTCCTGGCTTGTTAATTTTATTTTTACATGTCATATTATATATTAATTTTAATTATATTTTAAAACTATATTTTAAAATAAAAATTTTATTTTATTTTACATCTCATATATATATATATATATTAAAATAATAATTAATTTTATTTTACATAATATACAATTCTTAATAAAAATAACTTCTTTTAAGTTTAATTTTAATCTTAAAAAAGAATAACTTTTACAGACAAATTATAGAAAATCATTAAAAGTAAATAGTTTATGACGGTGAATAATTATCAAAGATGAAGTAATCGATTACTTTAGTTTTATATATTGTCTAATAGTTATATACGAGTTTTTATTCAGTTGAACTACCTGATATAAAATGAACAATTGTCCATCATTTATAATCAGTCAAATTACTTTAATATATCATCTAATAGTTAGATAATATAATCAATTTAATAACTTAGATTTGTAATGAATATTTATGTAGGATTAGTTTTTTTTTTTTTTTTGAAATTGGTAGAATGTCACAAGAAAAAAAAATCACTAAAGTAAAATGTGGCTCTTAGTGGGCTTCTAGATAGACAACTTCTGCACATTTAACTTACTTTATTTTAGGGTCCAAGTAATGGTCTTCTTATAAAATTTTTGTTACTTTATGTACTTGATTGAAGATTTTGCAACCAAAGCAAAACACGCCACGATGTCAACAGTGATTATGCGTCTTCATTGATCTCTAATATATAAGTTGCAAAATAGCTTACTAGCCATGCAGAAATTCTGGTTAACAGGAAAATGCATTATGAATTTTTCTACCTTTTCATTCATATTAAAATTTAAATGCAAAAACATCTTGTCATCAGAATGTTAGACTCTGTTTGATAATAAGAAAAAAAAAAGATTTGGCTGAAATTTTTAGTTATTTTTGAAAAATATGTATGATATGAAATAAAGTAAATTGGTTATATTAAAAATTGTGTAGGATGTGAAATAAAGTTGATTGATTTATTGAGAATTGTGTTGGATGTGAGATAAAGTGATTGTTTAATATTGAAATTTGTGTGAGATGAGATATAAAATAATTTTTTAAGTTTTTTTAAAATAAATTTAAGATTTTGGCTATTGCTAATTTTAGCCATGATTTTTAGTCCATTGCCAGAGCCTTAAGAACATTTTAAATTTCCGTTATCATCTCTTGTTTTTCAGCTTCTTCATTGGTTTTTGTTTTAAGATTAGAAATGTTTCTTTTTTGTCTTTTCTCTCTGTTTGTGTATTCACAAATCAGATGCTTTAAAATTATTTTTTTGTCATATTAGGTACCTGAAAATGGAAGCATGTGTGACTCCTTATCCTGAAGTAAAAAATATTGATGAGGTTGCAGGAGATGAATTAAAACCATTCCCAGAAAGGCTATATGCCGTGCCTCCCAGAATATCTAGTGGTTCTGTGCCTGGAATCACTGTTGAATCATACCATGGGGACAATAGACTGTGGAAGAAACATGATAGATGGATTAGTAAATAAATAAAAGCTAAATGTAAGCTTGGCGTCACGTGTACGGCAGGAGCGCCACGTGTACGGCAGGAATGCAACGCTGGAATCACGTGTTAACAGTTACTAAGGATATGACCTAAGCGTCTCCCAACTATCTTGAAGTGACCTCAGCAACCACAAAACCTATAGCTCATTATTGAGTGCCATCTTCATGGAGGAGAGAAGGTTGATGATACTTTGCACTCTGTTCAAAAGCATTATGATGAAGCAACCTTCTCGAAATTTCAGGTTTATAAGCTTCTTGCTAAGGAAGCCTTATTACCAGCTGTCTTCTCTCGTATAAGCTCTCTAACGTTTGTAGAAAGAAATTTTTGCAAACACCAAGTGCATGTTACTATCATCCAAAAATGGCCAATGGCAAGCAAACTCTCTAACAAGGAAATAGAGAGATGTAGCACCGGTTGCCCAAACTTTAAATATACCTAAGAATGCCATTTAAGTCATATATCTATCCAATACCAGCTCACTAGGCTCCGAAATTCCACTTGTAACGGCTACAGTGGCCACTGTGAACACAATGGAACAGTTTGACATTGTCATCTCAACATAAATTTGTAGACGAAAATTTAAGAGGGGCACAAGAATGAATTATTCTACATCAAAAAAGGAAGGTGTTCGCAAACTTTATAAGCAAATAATATAATTCCAAATAATGAATGCGTCTTTTAGGATAAAATCGTGTGGCTAAAGCTAAAAAACTTTATAGTTAAGCATGCTTGAGGTAGAGTGGTATTGGGATAAGTGATCTGTCAGGAAGTATACAAGTTATGCAGTTCCTAAAAATTAAAGCAAACACTACCTCTATATTATTTAGATCACAAGATATTATAATATGGTATAAGAGCTAACTTTTCAAAATATAATGTAGTTTAAGAATAAACTAGGTAAAAGCAGATGGGCTTGTGACGCTTGTGGCTGAAGAGGGTAGGAAGTCATCGTTGAGTGATGTCCCAAGAAAAGAGAATCACTAGAGCAAAGTACAGTTTCTTGTAGGTTTATAGGCCGATAAATAGTAGCAAAGGGGTAAAAGAATGAATCATCCTACATCGGAAAAAAATCAGAGTTTATGAGTTATATAAGTAAATAATATAATCTCAAATAGTAGAAATATCTTTCTGGATAAAACCGTGATGCTAACGATGAGAAACTCTATAGTTAAACGTGCTTGAGTTAGAGTAGTATAAGGATGAGTGATCTCCAAGAAAGTACTCAAGTCATATAATTTTAGAAATTAAAATAAATAATATCTCTATATTTGAATCACAGAAGGTTACAAAAAATGTAAATTTATAGCATCAAAACCAGCTTGCTAGAAGAAATTTGCTTGCTAGATAATCACATAACAGCAGCAGTATAAGTGCGATGAAGGAGAACAAAGAAAAATAAGGCAGTGTCATCCTCCATGATCATGAATCCATCTTTATATTTATAGGAAAAAAGAATATTTCTCATGGTTATGGTGAGCATAATGAGAATGTTGAGAATGAAATTAGAAATTATAATTTTTATTAAAATTCATATAACTTACCTTGATTTATCCTAAATGGAACGTATATTACTCACAAAATTCTAACATGACCCACAATCTGCTTTGTGTTATGGGATGAATCGGGTTTGGGTGTAGCAAAAAAGTATACTCATCATAACTCATGACCCGCTAGTAATTAAATAAAATTATATAATATTAAAATTAAAAAAATTTAAATATGTATTATCTCTTTATTTTTCTTTAAACTAAATCTATAATAATAGATTTGAAGCGCGTGGAGGGTTAGAAGCGGGTACGGGATAAGTATGACTACTGGTTAAAAAAAAATGAGATGGGCGTGAGTTTTATTTAACTTAACTTAAATGAAGTCACTTTGTTTTTTTATAAATACAATTTTTATCTTATCCATTTGCATGAAATAGTCGAAAATTAGTTAATGGCCATAGCTTTTTTTAACATAGTAGCTACTTTACTAAAGCCTCTTCCTCTTCCACTAGTAAAGATGAGCTGTTCCAAGGATAAAGTGAAAAAGTGATGCCACTCTTTTGGGGTGTTGCTAATTTACCAAGCCGAACAAAGATGCATATAATAGTTCAGTCGGATAATAACATTGACTAAGAAATTTCGACTCGCCACTTATTTTATGTTTGTAATATAATGCAGATGCAAAATTTTTATTAAGAGTAATGATAGCAAAAAATATATATTTACATATGTTTTAATCTTTTTAAGGGCATTTAGTTTATCAGTTTAGCAACTAAAATATTACTTAAATATTGCTTTATGAATTTATTATTTACTTGAATAATGCTTTTTGTATTACCATCACATGTATATATTTAATTATACTTTCTACGACACATGTAGTAATACACAATTTTTTAGAAGTTCGAGAAATGTATAAATAAATATACACATGTAATTTTATTTTTACATATTTATTTCATATATATATATATTTATGTATATAGGTATGTATATGTGTGGATGGATGCATTTATTTAAGTATTTTTTGTATATTTATATATATTAAATATGTATATATTTATTTATCTATATACATTTATTATGCAAATATATGTATTTATGCATGATATATATAAAAACCCATATTTCTGAATATCAAAATTAAAAATAAATATATATACAATTAATATTTAAGATTTAAAATAATTATGTGCAAATGCCATTTACGAAAATAAAAATATTTTTTTAATAAAATAATACGAACTAAAGTAAAAATGTTTAATTTTTGGGTTTTTGGAGTTATCCTTCCCTTTTTGACCCAACCTTCACCGCTGGCTATCCCAATCCCAAGAATCTCGACCGTCTCCATTCATTTGCCGGCGCCGCCTCTCCATTTTCTCGCGCCAATTTGAGAGATAAAAGGGCGTAAAGCAGAAGGAGAGAGAGAGAGGAGGAAGAGTAGGGCTATGGGAAACAGCTTCGGCGGGAGGAAGAAGAAGACGGCGAAGGTGATGAAGATCGACGGCACAACTTTCCGGCTCAAGCCGCCGGTCACCGCCGGAGACCTGGTCCGGGACAATCCGGGCCACTCGGTCCTCGATGCCGCCGACGTCAAATCCATTGGCTTACGCTCCCGCCCCCTCGCCGCCGGCGACCACCTTCTCCCCGGCCGACTCTACTTCCTCGTCCACCTCCCTCGCCTGCCCGCCTCCCACGCCGGTGACGCGAATCCCCGCCGCGCTTACTCCGGCAACCTTCGGGTCTCTGCCAAGGATCGGCTGGAATCTCTCCTACTCGCCCGCCGCGCCGTCTCAGATCTGACCCTGCACCACCGTCCAGCGGCTGCGGCAGCGGAGGGGACGCCGGACGGTGGGATGCGACTGCGGCTTAAGTTGCCGAAGGCCGAGGTCGCGAAGCTGATGGAGCAGAGCCAAGACGCCACGGAGGCGGCGGAGAAGATTTTCCAGCTCGCCGCCGCCGGTACATCGCCGCCGGCACCTACGACCCCTGTGGCAGCGCGGAAAGAGGTATCAGATCTGATAGGCCCTAAAAAATCTCCGATCAATTTGAAATTTGAATCCAAGTTTCGAAAAAAAAAAAGAAGTTTAAAAAAATTTGAAATTTGAATCAATTTCGTATGCTTATTTTATTCCATCTAAAATTGTTCAAAATTTTGGTTAATTAATTTAATCATTCCTTCTATTGAAATCATGGCAATATCTTGCATCTGCATAACACACTATTTAATTCGTATTTAGTATTATTTATCATATAATGCATGTATTTTACAATTTTTAATTAATCTGTATATTTCACAGAAATTAAAAAAGGTGAATTTACGTGTAGGCCTCATAATACTAAAGAAATTAGAGATTTCACACTAATTATTTCTAATTATTTAAAAAACTAATAAGTATTATTTAAATTTTTTGAATAGTTTTTATTTTATTATTTATGATTCATAATTTTATAATAAAGACTTTAGTATCTTTAAATTAAATTTAAAGTAAATTTCATAAATTTGATTAGGATTTAGAATTTAATAAGAATTTTAGCTTTTTTTTCAAAATTCGGTGTGAAATTTATAATTTCTTTAGAATTCAGTGTCATGCACCTAAATTCCCCAATAAAAAATACATATGTATCACATAAAAAATTAATATTTAGATAAAATTAAGAAATTGTTTAAAGTCTTGCCATATTTAAAAAAATAGAGGATAATAATGCCATAATCGAGCTTTTGAGGTTGGGAAGACATTGTAAATTAATCTAATATTTTAAAATTTTTTTGATTTTGGTCCCTATGGTTATAAAAGCGCTGTAGTTTTGGTTTCTTTTTCAAAATCTTTTCCTTTTTGTTGGTTTGTTTGAAAAAAACTGTGAAATTTAGATTTTTTTAATTAATTTGAATAGTTTATATATTTTAAAGGACAACAATACTGTTCTATTCTCATTTTTCTTTAAAATTTAATAAAATTTAAAGTATAAATTCTTTTATTTCTTATTTTTTTTGCACAAAATTTAAAATAAAAAATAAGTATTAAAATTTTAAAATTATATCTTTAAATGAAAAAGAATTAATGATTAAGAATAATATTATTAAATAATAATAAAAAATTAATAATTATATCATAATGTGGAGTGAATGATAATATGCTTACAATCTTAAAGACTCAAATTGAGATTTTAAATAATTGGGACCAATTGTAATGCCTTTTAACCTCATAGGCCCTTATGTTGTAATTCATTACAATTATAAAACATTTGTTAAAACTATAGAAATTAATTAATTCATCACTATTAAACTAGTTTGATCCCATCTCATATGTAATCTAGTATTAGCAATCAATTAGACCAAACATTGAGCTTGTTTATGATCGGATCGATCAAACTGATCAGCTTGGTCTGATTTTTACAACATTAAAAAACAAATCTAATATAGAATTTAAAAAAAAATCTAATTAAAAATCACATGCTCTTGCCAATTTTTTGGGTAAATTAGTTTTAGGTTCCATAACTTGAGATAGAGTTCAACATTGCTCATACCTTTTGAATTCTTTCAATTATGTGGATTCTTATGGTTCATTGTATCATTCAGTTAGGCCATTATTTTTTTTACATTAATGTCAATTAAATTTATTTTATTTTTTTAATCTAAAATTACTGTTAGGATGATTGAATTCATTGCGAAGACAAGAAGTATGCCTATAATAAAATTTAGATTTTCTGTTATATCTAAATTTTCTTTGACTTTTTTTCTTAAAAACAATTTCAAAATTTTTTGAAACTTTAGAAGGTAGTCATACATGGTAAAAATTTTGAGTTTTTTTTCTTTAAATTGCAAAAAATATAATTTTTTTTTCTCCATTGAATGGAGAAGAAAGCCTGCAAATTAAAGAGCTTCTCCTTCTATTTCTATAAACTTTTGGTACCAGTGTTAAGGTTAATGAGGTCTTGATGTTGTTTTAGATTTAGCTAAGCCCTACAAAAAAACAATTTAATTATTTGAATCTGTTTAAATTAAGGATTATTTCAAAATTGAGCATCAACATTGATATAAAATAGATATTCATTAAATAACACTAACACTTGAAATGGTTTATAAGCAACAGAGGAATTATCTTGTTGATTCATGTTTTGTTTCTCCTTTTGTCTCATAAAATAACTAGTTATTGTGATGTTGTATCACTCATAATTAGATAATATCTAGGTGTCAAAATATAAGTTAATTATAAGTTTATCGTCTATTTTTATAATGGTATTGAAATAAATAATAGTAATTTAGAGATAACATTAATATTTAAATAACGCGAACATCTATATTTCACTGAACTAAGCACCCACCTAACCCACAATGATGCAATGTGACTATTGTGCTAACTTTGGTCCTTTAAAAATATTTTTTTTGAAAGTTTGAATATCATTTATTCATAAACTTCAAACATGAAGGTCCATACAAGCGGATTAGTTCGAGAAAATAGGCAAAGCATCTATTTAAGTAATATCAAAGTCTAGGGACAAGGCCTTTTGGGCTAACAAGTGTGCCACTCCACTCGCCCTACGGGAACTATAATCGATCTTCCCATATTCAGTTGCTTCAGGTCTTCCATTAACATCCAGCACCAGTGGCGCTTCAAGAGCAAATGGTATCAGCTGGTAAACTGATTAGCTACATTAGCAGTAGCTGTTTCCATGATCCATCTTCTGTATCCATTCTCCTACTAGATCTAGACTCCAATCTTCTACTTAAGCATTCTTTTAGATGCAGCCAAACTTCTGCATTAAAATGCCTTGTAGCAGCAGTGAGTTCCAAACCATTGTGATTCTTGATAATTGCTCACTGAAAACTAACCGGTGAAATGTATTTCTTCATTTCTAGCTGGTTGTTGCCTTGTAGTTTTGTTCGGATGCCATTTGCTTTGCTCTTTCCTTGAGTGAATAATTTCCATGTTAGACTGGGAGAGATTTAGAAATGCAGCACAACCAGACAATAACTGTTTTCTAGAAACTGCAAAAGTTTTCAGATCTTGCTTTGAAACCTTCTTCAATGTACACAGCAAAGTCAGAGTCTTGAAAGCTGAAATAGAAAATATTAGATGGAGAGATGTGAAAGTCTTTTGTTAAGAATTGTAGTGCAACAGCGTACGCAGTGTTTTGCATGGCATTGCATTTTATATGTTTTCTAGTTTGTATTCTTTTAACTGTCACTTGGTCAATTTGGTGACTTGATGACTTTTCTATGAGCTTGTAGTCTTTGGTTGGTTAAAGTAGAAATTTTGCATCACATGACCTCATTATGAGATAGAGGATGCTTTGGAATATTATGTGATTAGGTAATTATTTGTATGCTTGGTCAATAGCATTCACATGGCATTACTTGGTCAACTTCTGCATCTAGATTCTGGTAGGGGCGGCAAATTTTGATCTGGCTCGTGAACTCAACCCAGTTTAACCGAGTATGAGTTGAGATTATATGTGTTCGAGTCATAAATTGGTTGACCCAAATTTGATACGTTTGAGAGGACCTGCGTATGAGTTGTTGGGTCAACCTGATTACAATCCATTAATGATCCGTTCATCAAAATTAGTATTTTTTTAATATTAATTATTAGATATTTATTACATAATTTAATTGTATTTTCAGTATTCTTAATGATTATATTGATTCTGAGTAAACAATATTGAATTTATCAAATTTTAATATCTCAATAATTATAATAAACGGGTTAGTGGTTGGGTTAGGAAACACATTTATTAAACTGGTTGAGTAGGGATCTTAATGCTTAACCTTTTTACTAAATTAGTAAGGGGGCATTTGGTTCAATGTTATCTTGATGTTATGTTATGTTATTTAGAGAAAGTAATTGTTTGGTTTAATGATATTTATAAATAGTCTTAGATTATAAAATTATTAATTAAAAGATGACATCTAGATAACATGACATATAGATTACATAACATAGGGGCATTTGGTTCAATGTTATTTTGATGTTATGTTATGTTATCTAGAAAAGATAATTATTTGGTTTAATGACATCTATAAATAACCTTCTATTAGATTAAAAAATTATTAGTCAAAAGATAACATCTTAATTACATAACATGACACCAAGATAACAACGATCCAAACGCCTAAGATAACAACGATCCAAACGCCCCCTAAGTTCAAAAAATGAGTTGACCAAAACTCGACCCACCAACACGAATTGTCACCTCTAGGTCCAAGTATAGTGCCAACATACGGGTTGAGATTACTCTAAAATAACCTATTTCAAATCTAATATTTGGATAGATTATTCTGCAATTGCTTAAGTTCAGATGTGAATTAGGTCATGTCTAAAACTAAATAATTTTTTTTTATTTATGCTCACGAATTCATTTTAATATTAATTACTAGACCGGAATTAGGTCATGTTTGAAGCTTCTGAAAGCTGAAAGCTAAAAGCCTCTTGCGAAGACAATGCAGGCAGCTCTTGTTGATTAAGTTCAATGATCGATGTTTTACTATCATAACTTTAACAAATTAGGTGTTGTAAATTTAGGTAAATGCATTAGACAGCTTTTGTTTCCTCTCTTTAGCTATTTTGAACATAGGCAGACATACGGTGTTGGCCCGAGATCTAACCCATAAATTCAGTCTAATTTCGGGTACGGTAGACGCGGGTAAGGGACATGAAAATAATATGCTCATTTCCTCCGTTAGAGCTACCAAATTTTGAAGGATAATCAAAACTTCAAGTTTCAATCCGACATATTGAATTCTTCAACAGAAAATTCCATTTTACACTTAATTAATTCTTGAAAAACTGCATGCATTTTTGTTCATTTAAACTATCGATATAAAAGGCTTTAATTCATCTACTGTTGTTTTCTTCAGAAACGCACAAGATTCATGACCACGCCAGCAGAGATAATTGCTTAGTTGAGTTTTCTTCAGAAAGATGAAAGCAGGATGGCTGGATTCAGTGGATTCCTTCTCTTCCTCCTTCATTGGGTCTGGGTAGAACATGAGAAGCTGCTGCGCATGGCTTCCTTTCCCCACCCCTCCCCAGTTAGTCTCTTTATATTTTCTCGTTAGTATGAAAAATTCAGGAGGAATGTACATGAATTGGCTTATAATAATGTTTGAAACTCGAAATCACTTGAATTTTAATTATTCTTATCCTTAATTATCATGTACTTTGAAATGCTAATATGTTGTTTAGATCGATCTATATTTAGTTCACGATTAATAGAAATGAGATCTTGTGTTCCAAATTGCTTGTGAAGCTAACTTGCTTCAAATGACGGTATTAATTTAATTCAAATTTAATGTTGCATAAACCGATATGCCTGTGGGTTGTGATTAATACATGAGAGAGAGATATTTAGATTTTAGAATACAAGTTTTTGTAATTCTATTCTAAAAAATTTAAGTCAAATCAATTAATAATGATAGATTTGAATTAATTTGAATTAAATTTGGAGCTTGAGGAGGTATTTATTAGAGTTACTATAAGTCAATTGAGTGGGAGATGGTGCATTAAATGAGACAAAAAAAAAATATTTTATAAGAGAATAATAATTTAATATTATAAATTGTAGTTTGTATATTTAAATATTAGAATGATAGGCAATATCTGCAAGCTCGAGCATTATTTTATTATCATGCATTGTATCGACGTTCTTAATGTTTAAATGAATTTATTCTTATTATGATTTGAATTTATTTATTTATGCATGTATTTTACTCTGCTAATATAAAATAGTACTGCTGATTTTTTAGTAAAATTTATCACATTAGGTGATTTTTGTTAGGGTATGTTTTTCCCTGTTAATTTCTACAGTATCATCCAAGAGAATGTTGGCTAATTCTTATAACTTTTTTGTACTCATTATAATGCAATACTATGATAATACTAATTTTTTTAAAAAATGTCAATAATTATTTTTTAATTAAAAGTAGTATTTATAAATGATAATATGTTGTTTTATATTTAGTTTAAGATATATAGGAATGAGACCTCGTGTTCTAAATTGCTCGTGAAGTTAATTTGCTTCAAATGACGAATTAATTTAATTTAAATTCTATTTTTTATATGGCATAATTTATATGTGGGCCTTAAAATTTATGTGAGGAATGTTTAAACTTTGAAACAATGGTTTTTTTGGATTCTCAAAAACTTAAGTCAAATCAATTACATATAATGGACTTGAATTAATTTGCATTTGATTTGAATTAAACTTGAATTTCGGTTTTTTTTTAATTTTAAATATAAGTTGTTAGACTTATCAATGAATTATGAATGCATCATGGTCAATCGTTTGACTAAATTCACATGCGAATCAAAACCGTCAATAATTGGCGTACGGAATGTCCAATTGGCTGATATTTATTATTATTGTTATAATAATAATAATAATTATTATTATTATTTCTTAATGCGTCAAGGCCAATTAAATAAAAAATAAAAGAATAATTCCACTTATGCTTCTGAGATTTACTCGATATTATATAGGTCCATAATTTTAAAAACATATCAGACATGTCCCCAAAACTTACTGTATCGGTCATTAATATTTATAAAAAACTTCTAATAAGGTCCAATTAAATATTTTTCGTTAAACATTTCGTTAAATCAAAATTTTAATTAAAAAATTATAAATTTCTTTAATGTAAAATTACAATTGTACTCCAACTAGTCCTCGTAATTTTAACAGCTAGTCCTTGGAGATTGGAAATATGGAAGGATTAAAAAGGGTATTTTCGTAATTTTAACAGCATTTAACGGATACCGTCACAAAAAGGACCACGATGACCTATACAGTAAATTTTGAGAACCTGTCTAGCATGTTTTCAAAATTATGGACGTGTGTGGCAAGTCGAGTAAACCTCAAGAAACTAAATGAAATTACTCAAAAATAAAATATACATCACATAATATTCTTTCAAAAATGACAAAAATCATCACGAAATAAGACTTCTATTTCCCACATTTAAATCTCTAATAATATTAATATATGTTAAATAATTAACTACATAATTAACATTTCTATTAATAATGAAAATTTACAAAGAGGAATATAATTAGCATTTCAATTAATTGACTCCTATTACTTGAACTCTCTAGATTTTAGAGATAACAAGTGAGTTGACATCAAAACAATCGAAATCGCTCGTATTTTATTTGGTTTAAATTAGATTTAATTTTTTTTATGACTTGAAGTCAATTATCTCAAAATAAAATTGATTCATATTATAACCAATTAAATATTTATAAAAATATATATATATTAGGGCTTTTGAATATATATTAAGATATTGAGAAAATGATCGACAGATATTGTATAGTAGTCTCAATTTTTAAAAAACTTTGATTCAGATCTCTCAGATTGATTTGGCACTGTTATCAGATCATATTGAAAATAAAATTGTTAAAAATATTTTCTCTTCTTTTTATCTCATCATCTTATATCTGTTTTCTCAATTTTTTTTTTAATATTCTATAATTTTTTTTACAAACAAGTAAACATTAAAATATAAATTTTAAAAATATTAAAAATTGAAATAAATATTTTTATATTTTATCTTCATCAATTCTTCTCTTTTTTTCTTTTTACAAATTTAAAATTTAACACTTCAAAATTATAAATACTAAAATTATCTAATTTAAATTAAAATTTAGTTACTTGCCTATTTATCTTTTCTCAAAAATATTAAATATAGAAATGTAAAATATTAAAATTTAAAATGAAAAATTTTTAATACTTATTTCGAATAAAATTTATTTAATTTCGAGTTAATTTGAGTTGAATTTAATCTAATTATTAATTACTTTATATTTAAATATGTAAATATATTATTATGAATTTATATATATATATTTATAACCTAATTAATTTAATAAAAGCATTATCTATTTCTATGAGTAAAATAACATAATTATATAATAAAAAATATTTAATATTTCAGGGATCTCATTAAGATTAATCTACTTAGAGGCTCTGTTTGGTAATAAAAAAAAAAGATTTGATTGAAATTTTTAACTATTTTTGAAAAATATGTATAATATAAAATAAAGTAAGTTAATTATATTAAAAATTGTGTAGGATGTGAAATAAAATTAATTTATTTATTGAGAATTGTGTTGGATGTGAAATAAAGTAATTGTTTAATGTTGAAATTTGTGTGAGATGAAATATAAAATAATTTTTTTAAAATAGATTTAAAATTTTAATTATGGCTAATTTTAGCCATAATTTTTAATTCATTACCAAACAGGACCTAAGAATAGCTGCAAGGCTGAAATGCTTATGCTGAATCCATTCCCATGCATTTACGCCATCCTCAATGAGAGAAAGTGGGAAAGGGATAGAGGGTATGATAGATTGTCATTTTTGACTAAAAAAAATTATTAATTTTTATGCAATTTTATTAAAGTTAATAATTTATGTTCAAAAGAGTCAGATTAAAAAATGAGAATAAAAATCAGGGACATAAAATAGCATCAAATCAATCTGAGGAGCTTATATTAAAATTTTTTAAAAATTAAGATCAATCTATAACATTTATTTGTCCTTATAAGTTTAAGTACAATTTAATTTTAGAAATTATATATATATATATATGAATGTGTAAATTAACATCTGTTTATCGTGTTAAAAATATCCAAAACTCGAAACTCGATCGATTTTTGAATCGACTCGAAATCGGTTCGAAAATGTTGAATCGAATCATGAGCTAAGGATTTTGGCTCGAAGTTCATTTTGAGCCAATTTCGAGTTGGCCCTAGCTCGCTCGAAATATGATTCGATTTGGCTCGAAATTATATGTATAGCATAAATAATATTAATATATTATATAAACATATACATAAATAAATTGTTATTTTATATAATTTAGTTAGTGGTTTAGTAGTAGAGTAGAGGAGATTTAAGATTTATTTTCCTCAAGGTTAGGGATCAAATACTCTTAAATACATAATATTTCTACATTTTTTTTACAATTCCGAGCTGATTCGATTCATGGTTCGAGCCGGCTCGAAATCGAGTCATTTCGAGCCGAGCCAGCTCGAATCATATCCCATTTCGATTTCGGACCGATTTCGAGCCGAGCCGAGCTCGAAATTTTTGATTTCGAGTTGAGTTTGACTCGCTCGAAATCGGCCCGATAACAGCCCTAGTTTATCCTTAAGATCAATTTATATGAATGTGTAAGTTAAACTAAAACATCATATAAAAAATATATTAATTTAAATTGTATTTAGTACTCCGAAAAGGGCGTTACAAATTGATTTTAATTTTTAAAAATTTTTTATTTTACTCTTTAAGTTATAAAAGCACTGTAATTTTTATCTCTCTTTTAGAATCTTATTTTTTAATTTAATAAAAAAAGTAAAATTTAATTATTTTTTAATTAATTTTGAATTATTTATGTCTTTTTAAAGACTATTATACTCTTATATTTTCATCATTTTTTAAAAATTTAATAAAAATTTAAGACTTAATTTCTTTTTTCTCTGACTCTCTCCCTACTCAAAATTTAAAAGCTTTAAAAATTAAATATTAATATTTCAAAATTATATTTAATTTTTTTAAAATCAAAAAATTAATGATTGAGAATAATTTTGCAATATAAGATTTTATTTTAATAAAATTAAATTTGTCTTGAATGAAGATATTTTTTTATTAAAATTATGAATGGTATGAAATACAAATTATTATTATTATGTTGAGATGCGTAAGAAATATAATAAAAGTTAGTTATTATTTTAGTATATACGTAAAATATAAAAAATCATTAATTTTTAATATTAAATATTATGCATAATATGATATGCTTAGTTAAAATAACCTGGCTAAATGAACACAGATAATAATAATAAATTAATAATTATATTTTAATTGATATCATATTACCATTTTTTAGAATCTTCGGGATCTAAATTAATTTTTTTTAAAAAATTGAGACCAATTTATAATCGCTTGCTTTTCTCAAAGTCTTAGATACAATTTACTTAAGGCAAAAAAAATATCTAAGAATAAAAATTAAATTTGATTAAATTCTAAATTTATTCAAAATTAAATAAATTTTAATTAATTATAGTTCTGTTTGGTGTTACTTTAATTTTTCAAAAAATATTATAAAAATATTTTTTATTTGATAAACTTTTGTGAAATTCTATTTTCAAAAGCAATACTATTAGATAAACTATCGTATTGTTTGACTAAATTATGTTTTAAACCAAATTAGATATTTATAAAATAAAAATAATTATATTTATATTTGATTAAAATAATAATTATATATTAATAATATATTAATAATATATTTAATTATGTATATATTATTTTTTATGGTTGAAATAATTATATGCATATTTTTTTATAATATTTATTTTAATTTTAAATATTATTATATACATATTTTATTTATA
>JAEMOT010003595.1:57224-79718 GCA_019297695.1 Apostasia ramifera
TATAAATAAATAATTATATTTATATTATTAATGAAAATTTAAAATATATGTATAACGATTATAAAAAAATAAAATATTTAATAATTAATATAAATTATATTAATTATGTTAATTTTAATTAATTTAATATAAAAAATTATTTATTGATATTATATAAAATAATTGGAAGTAGTTTTGTATTTAAATTTGTGAAAGCAAAAGAATTTTTTTGAACTTTTTTTTAAAATTTTTATTTTCATTATTTTTTAGTTTTCTAGAAGTTGAAAATTTTAAAAAAATTATTTTATCAAGCATACTTCTTAATTTTTGTCTTATTAAAAGTATTTTTTTTTTATGAAAAGCTTTTCTAATCTCACCCTTAAGACAAATTTGAGTTGAATTTCAAGTTTACGTTAAGGTAGATTAGCTTGAACTTAACCTGTTATCACGACACGCACGAATGCACGACGCAACTACATAGCCTGCCGCCACGTGTTCGGGTTCAAACTCGGGCTCCGGCCCGGCCCGGGCCCGGGCCCGGGCCCGACCCTTCTTTTTAGCTCGCCCACCTCGCTATGCCAATTTTTCCACGTTCGGTATTCCTCTTACAACTGGGGAACTCCTCGCGGCGGCTGGCATCCGGCTACCATTCCCCGGCTTTCGACGATCGGCGGGTGTGCAGATTCCGATCCACCACTAAACTTGCAAGGTGATATACCGGATCTTCAGTCTCCACTTCACCACCGCCGGGTGTTTTCGCAACCCTAAATGCGTCAGTGGAATCGTGTCTCGAGTCCTTCCAGATCCCTAATCTAGATTCTCCTTTTCCTGTGGTTTATCTATGCCCTTAAAGGACTGTCGATTTTGGCGTCGTTGAGCAGGGTCTCGAAGATGCTCAGCACCAAATGGCCGAAACGTATGATCTGCACGGCATCACTCCGTTCTTGTCAGTGTCACTGAGAACTTCCCGGCAGTTCCAAATTTCCCCACCATTCTGTCTCTCTTCTTTTTTTGCTTTGTCTTCTGTTTGTGAATGTGTGCGTTTGCGTATTACCGAACCCCAGTATGTTTTTCCTTCTTTGGTTCAACTTTTGCCAAATCATCTTGAGTCATCCAAGTATTTTCTATGGGTGGTTAATCTTTCCAATCTTTCCAACGAACTAGAAATCTATGGGAAATATGTGCACTAAAGGAGAGTTTGCCATTGATAATTCCATTTACACAAGACACAAACAGCTGTTCATCAGACCTATTCATAAAATTGTAATGATTATCAGCCACTACATTACTAGCCCAATTTGATGAAGCATATATAATTATCTGGCTCTCTTGGATGTTATGTGTCCGCTATTCTTTATGAGCTCTGGAAATTTGATCTCCACAGGGTGTCGTCGTGTGAAGACGACGGTAGTGAAGGATAGAGAGCGCTGGGGGAGAATGTCAGATGGTGCGAGCACATCGGTGAGGATGCTGGGCAAAGTGAGGACATAATTGTGTGGAGATTACAACATGTAGAATCGTGCTCGGTGGCACTTGGCAATAAAAGTTAGCATGGCTGTGCAGGGTTTCACAATCCTAGGAACACGACAACCGCCAGTGAGGAGATGCTGAACCGGTGAGAGCGGCGTGCTAGTTGCACATGAAGAATGGCGTGCTTGGCTCGCGCTTGTAGAGGATTGGGGCCAAGGTCATGGTGGTTGTTGCGAGAAGTAGACGTTGGGCAGTATGCTCAGTGGGGCTAGATTGCTGCGTGGGAGAGATGGTGAGAGTGGTAACGGGCGGAAGAGTCAAGGCAGAGATTGTGGTGCAGGAGATTCACAGGATATGAGCGGACAATGGGAGAACTTATGGATGGCAATGGCGGATGACTTGAATGGGCGGATGACTTGAATGGGCGGATGAATGACAATGGCAGATGGATTGAAGGTTAGTAGAATGGTGATGTAAATTAAATTGAAGTAGATTAATAACAATAGTGTGAATGATGGGAGAGAAGTAATGATGCGGTTATGTTGCAAATGGCAATGTTATGAAAATGATAGGGACGAGCATTGGGCTCTGATACCAGAAATGTTAGGGATCAAATGAAAGGCCCGACCACCAATCTCAAACCCATTAATCCAAGCCTCCAAGCTATAGATAATTCCAGAGGAAAATAATCAACCAATAGGCCATCTTTTCATTCTAATTTTCAAATTTTCATATAAATATATATCTAAATTTTGTAGTTAGTCAAAGTGCTAACCACCCACAAAACAATAAGTCAACTATCAACTTATTAGTAATCAATCATGTCAAAGTTAAATATTAAACTACCTATTAAATATAGACCAAGTCAGTTATGTGATTCACATTACTTCATATCTGTATAGTTATTTACATGGGATATCAAATAACCTACAATTGCCACAAGACAGGCGAGTAGTTGGTATATGATTTGGATTGGATAGCTCTCTTCAGTGTGACTGTCAAAGAGTTTTAGAGGTCTCCAACTAAGTCTTATTACTTAAGTCAGAAACAAAGACCTCTTCTTCTTCTTCTTCTTCTTTTAATCTCTTGGTGAAGATCTTTTAATGTTCATCAATAGCCCTCTGACTTCACTCTGTTGATGCTTTTGAGAGAAATGGGTAACAAACATTGGTGTGTTCTTCCAACTATGCTTATGCACGTTGTCGTTCCTTGTAGGCACTACTTCTAGGTATTTGATAATGGTCTAACGTGAGCTCTGCTTCATAACTACTTGTAGGTCTGCGTGACTACTCACTAATAACCGTTTGAGATTTCTTAGTGTTTTAGAAGCACATATTCAATTAAATTACGGAAACATCTAGGTGAATAGGTGAACTAGCAACTTCTTCGACGACACTAATCTCCACAAAGGAAGGCATCGCTATTCGAAGGCATTTGAAGACTTCCTCAGGTGTCCTCCAATTTTATCAAAAGTTTCATTTCGCCTGGAGTTTAATCTTAACAGAAGCCAAACCTCTATCTTTTCTAAACTTCATTTGCGGTTCTTCTTTGATCAAGGCTGCCAAACTTGGCTTAATCCTTGGACTCGAACCCCTCGAATGAGTTTTAACCTTGCAACGAAGCTTCCTTTAATGGCAAACTTTTTTGATGAGATTTCCTTCCCGGAAGTGATGAGGTTCTCTTTGACGGGAACTCTTCGATGTCTTTTTTATCCTTTACAAGGAGCTATCCTCAACAAAATATTTTGTGATATTGTGATTCTTGCTTGAGATATCATAACAACAATCATGCCTTTATTCTACTAAGTGGGTCAGCTACATGAATTCTTTATTTTATTGCATTATATCAAATAATAAATCTTTATTTAGCTTTAAGTATGTAAGATTATTCGTTATAGTTTATTATTATATCTTTTTTGGTATTCCTTCTTCTCTTTATATATGGGCAAAATTCAACAACTTAACTTTTCTTACTAAAGCTTTTATCGGTCTATAATTTATATATTCAAACTATCTAAATTAACTCTCTCTTTAAGTTTATTCTCAAATGAGGCTACTTTAAGGTTTTCACAGATTTACTTATTTCTCATCTTGTCCTTTCACGTATACTTACTCATCAACCTTAGTATTCTTATTTTTACGATACTTATCTTATTTTCGTATTTTTGCTTTATAGGTCAGTATTCGTCAATATATAATATTGCTAATTTTACTAATATTTTATAAAATTTATTTTTATTATGTTTAAGTAAAAGTTTTTCTATCATATAGTACATCGATGCATTTCTCTATTTTATTCATCATGTTTAGATATTATTAATAATATTACTATCTATTTCACTGTTATTCTGTATGATTGATCTAATATATTTAAACTGTTCGCTCTTCTTAATAATTTGATCATTAATTATTCTCTCTTCATTACAAGTACTTTTATTTTGACTAAATTTATGCTATATATTTGAATTTTAATTTATTAAGATGAAAATTTTTAAATTATAATATATTTTTTTATAATTTGAGTTTTGCTTTAGCATCTTTTCTAGTCTTATCAATGAGAAGAATATCATTTGCAAAAAACTTGCACCAAGTTTCTTTCTTGAATATGTCTAGTTAAAACTTTTTAACTAATGCAAAAGAATGTGAACTTAAAGTTAAACTTTTGTGTAATTTAATTCGAATAGAAAATTTTTTAATCCAATCTTCTTATGTATGAATATATATAATAGCCCCTTTATATATATCCTAAATAATTTAAATATAAGTAGTACAAGCTTTTTTTCTTCTTAAATTTTTTCAGAAAATTTTTCTTGAGACTTTATTATAAGTTTTTTATTTACAATTAATAAAAATCAAATATAATTTTTTTTCCTAAATATCTTTTTTAAACTTTTTAATAAATAAATAGCTTTCAAAGTTGATTTGCCTGGTATAAAATTAAACTGATTTTGTGATACCTTAATGTTACGATATAATCTATACTTGATAACGCTTTCTCAAAATTTTAAAATATGACTTATTAACTTAATTTTTTTATAGTTAGCATAATTTTGTATATTATTTTTATTCTTATAAATAAGTACTAATGTATACTTTTTTCATTCATTTGATTTCTTTTTATTTTTCAAAATTATATTAATTTCATGTCTCATGCATTTTTAAATATTTATTATAATATTGTCTGGTCCTACTACATTTCTATAACTTATTTTTTTTAAAGCCTCTTCAATTTCAGTTGTAAAAGTAATTTTTATCTTTTTTTGGATGCTAAAATTAGTTAAATTAATCGTATTATCATAATTATCATTAAAAAGTTTTTTAAAGTAACTCATTTATTTGTGTTAAATATCTTCATTTTTAAAAAGTGCTTTTTGATCCTCATTTGTAATACATTTTATTTTAATCAATTCATAAGTTTTCTTATTTATTCTTCTGGTAAGCTTGTATTTGTATCTTTCTTCTTTTTTAATATTTAACTTTTTATAAAAATCATCAAAAATCGCATGCTTTATATTACAGACTGCTTTTTTTTATTTTTATCGTGTAATTTTATACTTTTTCAATTTTTTTTACTCTTGTATTATACCAGTTTTTATAACAAACTCAATTTTCTTTAATATTTTCTTGTATTGTTTTCGCCACTAAGCATTTTTATTATTTGAAGCTTTTCCTTTAGATTCTCCCAACATATCTTTTGTAACTATATGAATGCAGTTATCAACACTCAGCTATATAAGATCAACTTTTCTTTCAATATTCAATTTCTCATATTTTAGAACCCTTTTCTTAAAAAGAATTTTATTTATTTTTTTTTTAAATTCTACCATCGAATTTAAGGGCACTGTTTCAAATTATTATTCATTCTCTAGCTTTTTATTTTAAAATACAACACAATTAATCAATATTAGTTGTTAAGTATTTATTTGGAATAATCTTATAATCTTTATAGGCCAAGCGATCTCATTTTTTTATAAGGAATAACAATGTGTTTTTGAAGACTTATTTTTATAAGTGACAATATCCTCATTTCTTTTCTTAAATAAAGTATTAACAATAAAAAAATCATAAGTTAAGAAAAATTTTAAAATAATTTTACCCTTCACATTAGTCTCTCTAAAACTGCTATTAAATTTCTCAGCAATGCTTTCGACGTGTCCGTTCAAATCTTCTCTGATAAATATTTTCTCCTGAATTATTTCTTGTACTAACTATTTTAAATTATTTTAAAATTTTTTCTTATTACTCGCATTTAAACCTTCTTTGGTGATGTGGGACAGATGAATGATAATGTAGTTTCAAACATCAGCAAATTTTGTACAGTAAAATATTCACAAATTAATGCGAAAATTTAATGATTTAATTTTGTAATTACGAAGAAATTAACTAAACTAGCAAACTAATTTTTTAAAATTTTTAAATAAATTGGTTCAAAGGTAATTGAAAAATTATCAATTCAGATTAGGGCGCAATTCGGTTTTTAACAAATCAGAAATGGGAACAGGATTATAGGTTCTCACAATATATAACTAATAGTAATTAAATTTGCTCTCAATAGTGATGTTTCACATAGGTGGAACAAGTTCGAGCAAATCTTAAGCAAGCAGAAAGATCCAAAGGGTGTGGGCTCGCAGCGCGGGTGTGGGTATGCGAATGCTAGCGCACGAGCCACGGGAGCAAGAAGCACCGGCCAATAAACTGAACACATGCATGGGAAAATGGCAAGCCGGACTTGGTAGCACGGACGAGCGATCTAAATGCAGGTGCACAGATTGGCAAGTTGATTGCAGGTGCATGGATTGGCAAGCGGGGCGCAGGCATGCAGAACAGCAGTTAAGGCTCAGCCCTGTGATGATGGAGCTATTGTCACTAGGGCTTGATAGTGATACAGATGAAGCAGGTTGAACTCGACAACAACTTGGAGGAGGGCAGACTGCCAATGATGTACGTAGTACATTGGTTTCTGAAGAATCGATTAAGTGAAGAGTTATGTAGAACAAGGCAAATGTTGAGAGGGGTGCAAGATAGCAGGAATCAAACTCAGATAGAGTGAGCTTGAGTGGTTAGGTTTTAGGAATTCTCACCCAAGGTCCAACCCCCTCCCTATCGGGGATATCAATTTACTCCAAAATCAAATAGCCTCAAGGAAGAAGACAACAAGTTCATTTAGCGTTAAGATAATAAGGATAACAGGGAGGCGTTTATATAGACCTTCATACAAACTGACTTAATAAAAAAAATACATAATACAATGATTTTCCCATATAAATGAGAAAATACTAGACAACATGCTTAAAATAACAACTGCAGAAATAAAAATAACTAATACAGAATAAATGTGAAAAATAAAATCAACCTAAAATGAAATCTCCGATTAATGTTCAATAAATGAGATTTTCAATCCATCAAGTCAGCATTCCGCAGCATCTATTTTTCCAAATCTATTCTAACAATTAGTTAATCTAGATCGAAGTAGTGTGACTAGATCTCGACTGTCGATAATGAACTCTGTCAGGAATGAATTGACGATCGATTGTGGTGTCCCCACTATTGGGGGTATACTATCTTGCTTAAGATGTCATCAGAAATATTGATGTTTTACTAATAATGTTCATTTTCTGATTTAGTTGACAATTTTTAACTTACATTTGACTGATAAGACTTTGGTTGCATTTGGAAATATCTTTAAGAGGCTTCAAAATAAGTTCAAGCTACTTAGGCTGTGTTCGACAATCATTTTTAAGCAACATAAACTTAAATTTGTGTTGCATAGTCTTGAAACACATTTAAACAACCTATGCCTTGTTTGGTTCTATTTTGAGCCAATGTATTTTTTTAATCTTTATTTCATATCCAAAAATATCCTCTAACATAAAAGTTATATTTATTTCACATCTTCCATAAATTTTAACATTAAAAATGGAATTTATTTAACATCATACATATATAACAATATATTTTTTTTAACACAAAAATAATCCTCAAAGCAATGGAGGCCTATGTGCCTCTATTTTTTAAGATGACAATTATGATAAATATGATGGGTGTGTTGTGTGAAATTTAGTTAATTTATTATGTTAAAATTTATATACGATGTGAAATAAAATTAATCGTTGAAATATATGTAGGATGTATATAAATTAAATTTTTTTTGTTAGAGCATGTGTAAGGTGTGAAAGAAAATTATCTTTTATTGTTGGAAAATTGTGGAATTGGATTGGTTTTTAGTCAACTCATTTAGCTTATTTTTTCAATGCACCAAACATACATTTCTAAATTTTTATGTAGCTTGAAAACCTGAAATGCTCGTTGCTTAAAAAATGGTTTAAAATTTAATCTCTTTCAACTATTTTAAACAGTTTAAAAATTGAAGCTCCTTATACTTGTATGTTCTTCTTGTATTTACCTCAATTGAAGATAAATTCAGGGAAAGTTGGTTTAGATAATTTGAATATAAAATCATAGATTAATAGAAGTTTCAATAAGGAAAGTCGAGTTATATCTTGTCCATGTAAAAGAGTAAGAGGAAGATCAAAAAAGGCATGACATGTAACTATAAGGAATGACTTTGTATACTTAGCACTAAATGTGAAGCTGTTATTTGTTAGAGTGTAATGAAAACAAAAAATTCATGTAGCTGATCCTATCTAGTGGGATAAAAGTTTGGTTGTTGTTGTATACTTGTACACTGTTCCAAAATGTTTTCAAATGCAGCTTATGTTATAGTTTTGCTTGGTTGGGGGATCAAAAACCTCTAAATTCATTAAAAACTATTTTTATCAATATTTTATATTTATTTCACTTTATATATATAATTAAATATTAAAAATTAACTTTATTTCACATACTACACAAATTCTAACCTTAAAAATTAATTTTATTTCACATCCTATATATAATTTAATAAAAAAATCAATTTTATTTCACATCCAATACAATCGGTAATAAAAAAATATATTTATTTCACATTATAATATTAAAATAATTTTCTCTCTCTATCTCAAAAATATGCTTCAACCAAATGAGGCTTATGTGTTGCCAAATGCTCAGTTTTCTTTTAAAATTTGTTTGAGTTATAAAGCAATTTAGACTGCTTAAAGCTCCTTAAGATTGAAGCTAGCTATCTAGTAGCTTTAAACTTCAAGTCATTTTCAAACATGGCTTTTAACATTGTCATTTATTCCAATTACAGGGCCATACCTGCATTTATAAGCTATGGTGAAGGATACCGAGTATTATGATATATTGGGAGTGGGTTTTGATGCATCTAGTACAGATATAAAGAAGGCATATTACTTGAAGGTGATAATTAACATATTATTTTTCCTAAATAAGTTCTTCATATTTTATGAGCGTACTTTTATAACTAGATATGTCACTTATTTAGGTTTTAATCTAACTTTTTTCTTGTTTTATTATGGCCTCTTCTTTAAATGATGCAATTACTTATTTTCTTAGATTATTGTTTTCTTTGTCATACTTTATAATATTAGGATTATTCATCTAATTGTTACTGACGTATTGCATTGTTTGTCAATTTATTTAAATGATAATGCACAAGGCATCGCATGCCATGCACTTTTCATAGTTTGCAGGTGAGCATCCATCATTATTTCTCGCTTACGGGCATGTTTTGCATTGACACCATTTTGGTCATTTTATAAAAATTTTGGAATTGTCTTGAGACATGTGTATGATAGAAAATAAAATTATTTATGTTAAAAGTTATATAAGATATGAAATAAAATGAAGTATTTTTTACTTTAAAATTGTGTATTATATGAAAAAAAATTAATATAGTATTATTATTTTTAAATAAAATGGCCAATTTGATCTGCCTTCTTGTTTTCATATGTTCTAGGCAAGACTGGTGCACCCAGATAAAAATCCTGGAGATCCAAAAGCTGCTCATAATTTTCAGGTAGATATCTAGAGTTAAGACATTTTGAATATTCTGTTCATGTTGGGTTTTTTTCCTTATGGAAACCAGCTAGATTTGATAGAGTATTATTCATATTCCATAGTGAAATGATGTTCTTTCGTTAGTTTATTGAGAGGGAACCACATATGTTCTCGTGCACAAGTTGTTACTAGACTTCACATACATTTGTTCTACGATTACTTGTTGATTATCGTGAAATTTTTTCATAGTAAGTTATCGATTGATGAGAACCATCTTATGTTGAGTATTAGTCATGCCTCAATCCTAGATTTCAAGAAATATTCAAATAGGATGCATGAGTACACGGGAATGTTGAGAGCACGATCATAGATTCATAATTGAACCATAAACGCTTATTAATATCAATGAAATACCAAATAAGTTTATAGATTTAGGTTACCTACCTAGTCCTTATTGCATAATTTACAAATTATGGAATAAAATATCAAGAACAAGAGAAATCTGATAAATAGCAAGATAGCTAGTTTTTGAATCTGATGGGAAAGTTCCTCCTCTACTTGTTGGGAATATAAAAACTATTGGCAACACCTTTTCTAAGCAAATCTTCCACTCATCGCCGCGAAAATACAAAACAAAAAACATAGCAATGTAAGAAAACCCAGTGTAAATCAAAGAATAACAAATAAAAAGAGAGCACGTTAAGACCTATGTGAAATTCCCCAAATTTGGGAAAAACTCACCTGGCAGAAAATTGCACCCTGTTACTAAACAATACACTACTATTTGTTACCTTATCAATCTCCTTCAAAAAAATTTCTCGATTATAATATCTCCTTCTTAAACTTCGAGATAATGACACTCAACTTTCTTGATTAAATGTGTAATACATTTCTGAAGCCTGAATATCTAATTAATTGTATCCCCACCTAAGTCAAAAACATGCCAGGAGGTGCTTCCTACATTTTGTTTCTTGTAAACCAAATCACAACTTAGATCTGCAACTATATATACTTCATTCTAATTATAACACAAAGCCATATCTGCAGTGTCTTTGAGATACCTGGGCACTTGCTTGATAATTTCGCAATGGTATAAGCCTTGAACTTTCATAAACCTATTGCCAACTCCCATTGTATAGATAATATTCAATTTTGTGTACGCGATAGCATGCGTGAGGCTACCTACCATTGAAGCATACAATATCTTCATCATGTGTTCTCACCTATTTATTTTTGGCGAATGTTCCTTTGTCAGTTTGAATTGCCCTCCGAAAAGAGTACTTTTGGGCGTTGCATTCTTTACTTCGAACCACTCTTGTGCCTTCAAAGTATAATTTTATTGAGATAAATTGTGTCTCCTCAGATCTATAACTTGTGTTTCACATTCCAAGTATTAAATTTTTTGGTCCTAAATCTTCCATCTTGATTCCGCCAGATGTCCTGTGAGAGGGACAAATCGTTAGAGAATTGATATTTCATCAATTTTCTATGACTTTATTATTATATTTTGGACTTTCTTATTATTTGGCTGTACTTTGTGTATGATGAAGCGAGTTTTGCTTTGCTCTAAACTAGCGCAAGCCATTTCAGGAGTATTGTTACCGAATTTAGTCGCAACAAGTCCTAACCTTCTGGTGTTCTTTGTCTGTGTGAATAATGAAATTGGAAGGTTCTTAGCTCCAACAGGTTGACCCGACTTAACTATGGCTCGATTCACCCATTTTCGTATTATACTAAATATATATAAAAAATATTATTATAAAGAGAACATCTCGAAAGCATATAAATATTAAAATTATATATAATACTTCAGATATATATACATTGATATACATATTTGTATACATGATAAATATGTATACTTGTAGATGTATATTTTGTAAAATAAAAATTAATTTAAAATATTTCTACATATTAAAATATAAAAATATATAGTTTAAGTATATATGTATAAGTATTTAAGTAAAAAAAGTATATACAAATACATTTACATTTAAATCAAAACCATATATATATACATATGAGAAATTCTAAAATACCCTTTGTTCACATAGTTTGAAACATGTAACTTAGCGAGATGTGTTTCGTGAGGCCCATATCAAAACGGCGATTGTATCTATTATTGTACACGATGAGATTGAGACCGAGTATGATCTCTCTTTTATGATTTCTCATTTCTATACGCAATAACGTGTGTGGTTTGTGTTCATAAAAAAATATATCTGTATAAGTCGTAGTTACTTATGATCTCGTTGGCGCAGAAAATATGATGAGGTTGTAGTTGATTATGATCTCATGCGACAAGAAAAAATAGGACAGGTATGTGAGTTATTGTATTTGTTAATTTTATTTTTAAGATACAAATTTTGAATTTATTTCTTTTTAAATTAATGATATTGGATAAACAACTAAGTTGCATAATATAATTATGGAAGTATTGATTTTAACTTTTTTTTAAAATAAAACTACTAGATAAGCATTTGAGTACTTGTATACACCTATAAATATGAAAGTAGTTTTAATTAAAAAATAAAATAAATTTATTTAATGTTAATTTTTTAAAATTGAGTAGAGTTGTGTTCTAATGAGAAATAAAAAATATGAATCACATTCTACATTAACATTTTCATATGTGTTTATATGTGTACATTTTTTTATATTAAAATCTATTGCAAGTAAAGATCCATAGAAATTAGAAACTATATAAATTGTATTCCAATGCAATTTATGAAATTTGTATAACTATAGTTGAAATTGTTTCAATTTTTGGTTGATAGACTAAAAAATAAAATCTTACTCGAATACGACCTCCTATATACCTATATTAATTTCTTTAGTAATTACTAGTAACACAATTTACTATGGTCTCTGAAAACGATATCTCGTTTCAGTGCATGTAATGATCTTGTTATGCGAGCACGCTTAACAGAGTGAGATCGATTGGAATACATATGAAAATATAAAAACATATAATTAATGATGTTTCAAACACCATAGGATTAGGCTATAATTATTTCATAGGCCTAGACTATCATGAATACAATTGCATAACTATTGGTGAAAATGAGAACGACAATGTAGTAAAATAAGAACTTTCACTTGCTCCTCACGAACTTGAAGACAACGATCAGGATCCAAACAAGAACCTTGGATCCAAACAACCTTGAATTGATGGCAGTCAACCTTAGCTCCAAGCAAGATCCATTTCATTTGACTTTTACATGACACAATATCACATGCTAGTTCACACAAATCTCTGAATATTGCTCGACTTTGTCTGATATCATACATAACATAAGGTTATGGTTAGTCAAAGAAAATAGTTAATCCAAAGGATATATTTCTTACCTCCATATGCATGAACCTTTCTCGAAAAATATTGAATTCATCATATGCGAATCAATTCACATTGAGCTATAAGAAAAATAACATACAAATTATTATCAAAAAGAAAGATTATACATAATCAAAGATATATCCATTCATACCATATTTTTGTAATCCACTTTGTTTAATTTATTAGCTGATAAGATCATGAATTTTTATATATAAAATGGAACAAAAATACCAAAACTCTTGTCATCTTTGTTTTTTGTTGGACCTACGTAAGAAGAACAATTTCATATATTAATCAAAAATATTATATTATAAATCTTGTATATAAAAACTTCACTTTAAATATGAGCATGGGGCTCAAGAAAAGGAATGGTAGATATGTATTCTATAGTCCCTGTCCTTCTAAGATTAAATAAGTCAATAACAAACTTGTAAAATTTAATATTAGTATTGAAACGTCACTGATAATATATATATTTATTAAACTTATTGAGACATTTCAATACTAATATTAAACTTATTTAGTTCTTCACCTGATGTGTTCGATGGGTCGAGTCTCGTGGTTGACCTCAAGGATTTTACTAAATGCTCCAATTTTAAACCCTAGATTGTTTGGGAACTGTGCAATGGCTCAACTTGGCTGCCCATTTGGTAATGAGACTTTTTTGGTCATGTCTTGGAAATTTTTGGAGTAAAATAAAATATTTTTTTATATTAAATATATCTATTTATTATTATTTTTAATGAAGTAATTATTCTATTATTTGGCATGGCCAAAATTGTAGGGACCAAATGGGACCCAGATGCATTACACCCAATTATTTATCTAAATATGACTATTGTTACTTATCAGGATACAAAGGGGTTCTCAGTGGAATCTGTTATAGTTATTTGTTATAATTTATGATTATCTTATAATATTGAAGTTCTCAATAAATATTCATGAAGGTTTGGCTATATTTAATGTTAGCTCTAACGTAGATACCTTTTCCCTATTTCTCTGTCCTTTTCTTTTGCAAAAATGTGCAATATTGTTCCTTTTTTAATAAATGCCTTACCAACCTCTGGCTATCTCAACTTTCAGTATATTTTATTAAAAGATTTTGTTCAAGTGCTTATGCTTATTCCTCTCTTGCATACAGACCATGATTATATCTTTCATTCACATGATTATTTATCCTTCCTAAGGCTCTTGGAGAGGCTTATCAAGTACTTAGTGATCCTGCGAAGCGTGATGCATATGATAAATATGGAAAGGAGGGTCTTCCACAGTAAGTCTGAAAACTTGTCTTGTTCATTGCAGTATCTCTTTAGATGCTTAATTATATTGCTTTTACTCTAAGGCTTAAGAGAAAAGTTTGCCATTTTATTTTTAGTGACAAGTAATTCTTTAACAAAAGCATGAATGTTGTTTGCAAGAGGAATATGGTTCTATCATTGTAATAAATAATTTTCTATGTCTCATGTTATTGTATACTTATTTTGCTTTGCTATGCCCATATTCTAGGGAGAATATGATGGATCCTTCTGCAGTTTTTGGAATGATTTTTGGAAGTGAGTTTTTTGAGGACTATGTTGGAAAATTGGCATTAGCTGTTGTGGCATCGGTAGAAATTGAAGCAGAATCTCAATCCCCAGAAATTAGGAAGCAAAAGGTTCAAGAAAAGATCAAGGTAATATGTTGTTCTATCAAACCCTAATGGTTCAGATAATAAGGCTATACTAATTTATGCAATTATGTTGTTTTATGGTTACAAAAATGTAACATTCTCTCGCTGTCTCTGTTGTTTGGACTCCAGCATTTGCCTCTTGATCATTCAGTACAACAATGTTATTGATTTGGAAACATACTATTGATCTTTTATTTCTTCTGTAAGTAATATCAGACCTCGGCGAAAATTCCTTTTTTTAATAGTTATTTATTTTCTGGGATTACTTCACATCCGGAAAAAGGTCTCTGTATTTTCTTTCATTTTACGTATGTTTAATTTATTCACGTGATGCTTATGAAATTTCTGTATTGTCAACAAATATGTTGATGACAATGGCTGAGGGTTAACGGGATTAACGTTATTTTGATAATGATGAAACCTCCATGAAGACTATGAAATGACTTGGAGTAGCTGGCGTTGAACATTTAGATACGGCTATTTCTGCTGGTGCAATTAGGTTGCCATGCTTAAATGTTTTGGAGTTCGTGATAGTTTTAAGTTATTTAGGCTCTGTTTGTTTCAATATTAAAAATTAACTTGATTTAATTTTAACTAAGTATATCACATCATATGTAAAATTTAATATTAAAAATTAAATTTATTTTACATTTTATACACATTATCAAAATAATAACTAACTTATATTACATCTTTCTTATATTCTAACATAATTAATTTTATATCACATTTCTATTATGTTTTAATATAATAATTAATTTTATTTCATATTATTCATAATTTTTAATAAAAAATATCTCTATTTAAATTTAATTTTAATCTTATTAAATTAAATCTTACAAACAAACAAACAAACCCTTAAGCATTGAAGTGTATGATATAAATTTTTGAAGAATTAATATTCTTTGCTAGCGCATCACATTTTCTTGAAATTTCATGTTAAAGTTACTTTCCTGGCTATTTACATGATGTATAAATCTCTTACATCTTTAAGTGCAGGAGTTACAGGAAGAAAGAGAACAGAAACTCATCCAAATTCTTAAGGATCGTCTCCACCCATACGTGACAGGGCAAAAAGAGGTGTTTGTGAGATGGGCAAAATCAGAAGCTGGTCGCCTGTCACAAGCCGGTAAATCTAAGGGAACATTATATTGCTAAGTGGATGTATTTCAATTGGTTTCATTTGCTTATCATGCCACAAGTAAGCTGTGGACATAACTGTGTCATGATAAAGTTCTTTCGAACCATTTCATGATGTTTCTTGTGCTTTCTGGGTGCTTTATTACAAAATAATGGAAATTAGTCAAACAATAAATACCATTGATGTTGACATATGGTTTCTGATGATGTGATAACCGCTTCGTTTTAAGTTTACTATTTTATAAGAGATGCTCAGAATTTGTGGACATGATCGAGCACCTAAAGGTGCTTCTTTCTTCCATATTTTAGCTTCATGTTTTCCTTTTTGGTCACATAGATTGTTAATCCTTGTATCTATTGTGCTTAAAAATTGAGGATAACTTGGATTTGGACATAATCTTCTTTCTTAGTTAACACAATTCTCTTAATATTCTTCTTTCAACCTTTGGATCTTGATGTGGGAACAATAGCCACCATAACTTTAGGAAGAAAATGAACAATTTCAACAATTAAATATGGAAAGAAAATGAACAATTTCAACAATCTAAATGTAGTCTTTCTTAGGCATGCAGATTTTGAACTTTTAAGAGTGGTCAGCAAACTTGAAGCACGTAATCTTTCACATGATATAGGTCAGTAACTTTGGACTTAAGAGGATTACCACTTTTTTTGTCAAGAAAAAAGAGGATTATCACTTTTTGAGAGTCTACATCAAATGATCAAGTGGCACCGCACTCAATCATTGGTTATAAGCAACCTTGCAATCATTGGAGTTTTATAGAAATAGAGACAAGTTCATATTATATTAGAGCAAGCCCGCATTCTTTTTGTCATTAATAGATGCAAGATTATATATTAGAACAATTTGGTTAACCTAGGTAACTGGTTAATAAACAGGGACCAAATGATCTAGGATGAGCACATTTATTGACTTAGGTAACTGCAGGTGTTATGATCATCTTGTGTTGGTGTCAACTAAGTTGGCTTGAGTTGTTGATAGGAAACTGCAATCATCTGAAATACTTCTTGAAAAATTGGATTGTTTTCTGTAGAGGGATTCACCTTGTGTTTGTGTGTGAAGTGTGATTCTTAGCTTATGGCCGTTCACCATCCTATGGCATATTTGTAAACTGAAAATATTAGCAAGGTATTTTAATTTTGAAATATCTTGTGAACTGGTTGCTTTGCACACCATCATAAGGGAGTAAATCTTCAGTGTAATCTGATAAAAAATATATTAATCATTGAATATTTAGTCCAATTTCTAATTCCGTATGTTTAAATGGATGAGCTCATAGATTTCTTAGTAAATTTTGTTGTATGTGTTGTTTTTTTCCAGGCCAAGATTTTTATTTTTATTTTTTTGTTGAAGTCCTTCAATTTTTTCAGCTTTTGGGGAGGCTATGCTACATACTATTGGTTATATTTATGCACGACAAGCTGCCAGAGAAATTGCGAAAAGTATCTTATATATGGGTGTGCCGTTTATAGCTGAATGGGTAAGAGATAAAGGTCATCACATAAAATCACAAGTAAATGCTGCAGCAGGTGATTTCCTTGAATCTTGCTTTCGTTGATTATATTTGTAAAAGTACATTATTTTATAACCTCGAGTTAATGTTGAACTTTCTCTGATGTTAGGTGCCATCTCATTGATTCAGTTACAGGAAGGCATGAAGAAATTGGATCAAAGCGAGAATAAGGAAGAAGACTTCTTGAAGAGCATTGCTGAAAAGAAAGATGCGATGATTAATTCACTGTGGAAGATAAATGTTGTTGACATTGAGACCACACTTTCTCGTGTTTGTCAGGCTGTAAGCTCTTAACATTCGCATTGCATGTAAAACCATCATCATTCTTCTTTTGCATTATTTTTGATATTTTTATTGCAATCACCAGTTATTAGCACTGAAATTTTCTTCACCTTCTTTTCTTTTTTATGCTGCATGTGATATTTATATTTATCGATTTACACTCAAAATTTTGGTTTGATCTCAGCCATCCGTGTATCCGTTTTGTGTGCTAGGTTAAACTAAGTTAAACTAGACCAGACAACTCGCCAAACCAAGCCAAGTCTTAAGGGTCCTCGATCCCAGAGTGGTTCACTTGTATGTGCTCCATGAATTCTCATCCCTTGAGGGGTTTGCTTGCTCAAGTGTTATTGAACCTCATTCTTAGTGGGTTCGTTTATCTTAGTTTCACTCAACCCCATTCCCAAAGGGATTTATCTAGATGAATTTCATGCAACCTCTTCTCAGAGAATCTCTTCCGTCAAACCCCATCTTCAGCAAGGCCAATTTCATCAAAGGATTAAACCTTGAGCTGTGTGTGTAGTTAAAGTGGACTACGCTTTGGTTCAAATGTATGTTCAATTTTTGTTTGCTGCAAATAGATCTTCTTCGTTAAATTCAAATTTATCGATGCCATGTCAATGATCCAAGTGCCCCCCTTTAACAATCTAATATGCTAGCTTATTCGGTTATCCAGTTGTCTAACATGACAGAAGAGGGGAATCGAAAAAAGAAGACCGAGCCAATTTCATCAAGTAATATACAACTTAATACTGCATGTTCATTATTTCAAACTTGGAGGTATGCAATACTTCTTGTTGCTTCCTTTGCTCTTTTCCTCAATCTTTGGGTGAGTAGCTCTCAAAAATTCTTCTAACCGATCAAGTTGGCCAAGTTTGGGTGTGTTAAATCTCATTACTTGTGGTTACCACCTGGTATAGTTAGGCCTGTCAACGGATCGGATTCGGGTCAGGTTGACTCCGACCCGGATCCAAATCCATATATGTCGGATTGATCGGATCGGGTCATGGTCGCTCCATATCCTCTCGGGTCGGAAATCGAATCGGTTCAGAACTCGGGTTTTCAGATTTAATCCATTTACAATAAAAGTAGTTATTTTTAAGTAATTTTCATAATCAAATTTAAAATAATGTTAAATTTATTGAAAATGAAATAAGGGAAGAACATTTTATTTTTTATGAATTAATTAAATATTTTAATATAAAAATCAGTATTTGTAATATATATATATATATATATATATATATATTGTGAAATATAAACTAAGTACTATAAATTATAATCTACTAATATAATATGTAAGAATTTTTTATTAATTAATTAATTATAGTGACACTCTTTACTTGAGCCTTCCAACAAAAAGATTATTAGTCACAATATATCCCTGTATGAACTACAAATTAGATTACATAAACGGATCGGATTTTAAACGGGTCGGGTAAATGGTGATCCATATCCGATCTATTTATTTGTAAATGGATCGGGTCAGTAAACGGGGCGGATTGACGGGCAAAAAAAAAATTATTTGGGGGTTTAATCAGATCGGAACTCGGATCAGATCGGGTCATGATCCGATCCATTGACAGGCCTAGGTATAATATTAGGTAAGCTAATTACTCCTAGGTGAAGAAGTTAAACATCTAGGTTTCGTAAATCTTTCTAACCTATTGGGGTTATCCAAGTTTTTCACGGTGCGCTAATCCTCATAATGAAAGGTTACCTCCTGATATAGTACTTAGGTAGGCTAATGCCTGCAGGTGAAAAAGGAAGAAACCCTGCCACAGGGAACATAAACCCTTCGAGCTGATCAAGGTTATTTGAGTTGATGTGGGATTCATTGAACCTTATTATATGGGATCACCTCCAGTATGGTAATCAGATAGGATAATGAAGTATCATCTTCTCCGTTTCCCTTTGGCTTTAATGTGGTTAGCCCAAATTGTCTTGAAATAACAAATCCCATTCTTACATTTTCTATCTGATACAACGTTTGGTTGGACAATTATTCTCAAGGAGGAGAAAACATTCTTCTCTCCATCTCCGACTTTAGTTTGGTTAACCCAAATTCCTTGGACTTGCAACCCTCATTCTTAAAAGGTTTACTACCTGATATGACATTGGGCTAGACAATCCCTTCTGAATGCGGACGTCAAGAATACCCTGTCTCCCAAACAACCCACTGGATTGTTATGCTTGCCAACTTTAAGTTGCATCCTAATGTGGTCTGGGGGAAAATCCTCCATTGCTTATGCCAAACTGAGTAAAGGGTATTCTATCATTGCTTGTCCAAGTTGTTCTTCTCACGTTCATCTGGCATCACACAAGGATGGAAGAGTATGAGAAGCAAAACTGAGAGTTTACTAAACTTTATCCAATTTTTTTACTCCAATATTACACTATTACTGAAAATAATGTTTCTCAAGCATTTCAAACACATAGATATTGAAGTGCAACATGGGGAAAAGGAGTTTCTGGAATCAATAGAATATATTACAAGATAGGAAGTTGATGAGAATTTCCTTGCACGTTTCATACAAACGTCGTTGTACAAGAACTTTAGCATCACCAAATATTTGTAGCTCCTAAACAATTCAGTGCTAACTGAACCTTAAAATCATGATAATTACAGAAAGCCTACTCATAGTTTTCTATTCTTATAGCTTGTTTGATGGCAAGCTTGCCTTAAAACATGCTTATTTTAGATCTAGAACCACCAGCTCTCACATCCTGAAATACTGCACCAACCCAACAAGCAATATCTAGGAGTGGCCACAGGTTCAGCTAAAAAAGGTTAAGAGTAGCCTTCACTATGACCTCCTTTGCTTAAGAATGGTCAACATGTGGAGCAAATTTTCATTTTCTCAATGCAACATGCTTCCATTATCGTTTGTTAGATTGCACGAATTGGACTTAACAAATGATATCTAGACTTATGTACATCTTAACAAACGATATCTAGAGATGTCTAAAAACTATGCTAGACCTTTGTTTTTCAAAAACTATAGTTGCCGCAAGCCAAGTAACTAGTTGAAGATCTATGAGTTCTTGTGGTGGGGACACCACGATCGACCGTCGATTCATTCCTGGCAAAGTTTATCGTCGACGGCCGAGATCTAGCTACACTGCTTCGACCTAGATCGATTGACTATTAGGATAGATTTGGAAAGATGGATGTAGCGGATTGCTGATTTGGTGGATTGGAAATCTCTCATTCATTTTGATTGATTGGAGATTCCATTTTGGGATGATTTTATTTCTCGCATTTATTTTGTATTAGTTGTTTCTATTTCTGTGATTGTTATTTTAGACATGTTATCTGGTACTTCCTCATTTGTGTGAGGAACTTATTATATTATGTATTTTTTCTTTATTGAGTCAGTTTATATGGAGGTCTATATAAACGCCTTCTTGTTATTCTTATTTTTCTAATGCTGAATGAATTTGAGTTGTGTTTTTCCTTGGGATTATTTGATTCATGAATCGATATCCCGGATCGGGAAGGGCTTAGGCCATGGGTGAGAATCTCTAAACTCCACCCGCTCCAGCTCCTCCCCTCTGGGTTCGATTCCATTCATCTTACGTCCCCCAGCATTCACCTCACCTCATCGTCGCCCACCCCGCCTTCTAGTTTGCGTTTTTGGATTCAGCTCACCGACTCCGGTTCGACGTGATCGCGACGTCATGTATCCATATCGTCGGGGATGCGCCCGCGCCGAATTCGTTGACCGAATACACATCTCTGTTAGACACCGCCCGCGCGCCAGCCCGCGCCAGCACCCGAGCGCCCCTGCAACTGCGCCCGTGCTCTCGTAGCTGCCAGCCTTATGTTTTGGGAAATTACATCGTGTTACTTGGACTCTCTGACTCAGGTATGAATTTCAACAGAGCCTTTAACCTGGTTAAGTCGAATAATCTGGATTTTTCTGCTCGCTTGTGATTTACTCGAACTTGTTCCACCTGTGCGACTTTTCATTATTGAGTGAATTTAAATTACTGTTGGTTAAATATTGTGAGATTCTTAACCCTGTTCCCCGTTTCTGGTTTGTTGAAAACTGGATTGCACCCTAATCTGAATTGGTAATTTTTCAATTACCTTCGATCTAATTTATTTAAAATTTTAAAAGTAATTGGTTTTGCGGGTTTAGTTAATTTCTCAGTCATTTCAAAATTAATTTCTGATATTTTAGCATTAATTTGTGAATATTCTGCTAGATATAATTTGTTGATCTCTAATTTGCATTATCATTCATTTGTCCTGCATCATCTTAACTCATCTTTTCCACCATAGTTAGACTAGGAGTGAACTTCCTAAGGACGAAAACGTCCTCGCTCATCTCCAAATTTAGAGAACTTTGAGTCTGGAACCTTCACTAGGATAGTTGTGGGAGGTAAGGTCTTCGCAAATCCTTCTCCATCATGTTATTTAATTTCCACGAAGTCTCGTATTTATATGAAGAAGATTCAGTCCCTTATTAAGTTTCCGCACAAGTTGTCAAGTTGCCAGTTCAAAAGATGGATGAAAGCCAAAATTTTTAGCTTTCCGGGATTCTTGGTGAGACCCATACTTCTATGAGATTGTGCCGTTGAACGACCATTGAATCCCATTCATAGAGAGGTTTGTCTTTACCAAATGGCTCATAATAGGTGGCTTCTAAGGTTTCTCGTTGTGACACCCCACTAGTCAAACCTCGGCTAACACCACATGGACCCAACTTGGCTATGTTAGGATATCAAACTAATTTCTGTCCATGTTCTTGTGAGCTGGTGACAACATGCAAACTCAAGCGAATGGTTAGATCGTCCCTAAGGCAACACTGCAATATGGATTTAAGCAACCAAGAGTGACCATATAGTTTCCCAAGAACTTCAAATCAAAATCAAAACCCTATCACTCAGTCCATAGCTTCTTCATATATTGGCAAACAAGGAGGCTTATCAACTCTTTTATTTATTAAGTTTTCACAAAAGTTCTAAAAAAGAAAGAAGAATGTAGTCTTGTTTCCTCTGCAGGATTAGCAATCAGCTTTCAGTACTAGTTTTTTGTTCTATTTCTTGTTTAAAAGGAGCATGTAATAAATCAAAAAGAACATGGACAACCTCGTCTAGATGATTGTGGTCGTCCTCGGTTAGGGCTGTTTTCGGACCGAACACGAGCGAGCCATCACTGGCTCGAAATCGAAAATTTCGAGC
>JAEMOT010003597.1:10166-31440 GCA_019297695.1 Apostasia ramifera
CCCATTTGATAATTTATTAAAACTCAGGGATCCCGATGTTATATTTGAAAAATGTGAACCTGTGCGTTACTAAGCGTTAAACTCAGGGACCTGGGTGAAATTTACCTTTTATTTTAATATTGAGAGGTGTATGGGATGTGAAATAAAGTTGATTTTAAGATTGGAGTTTGTGTTGTATGTGAAATAAAATTGATTTTTAGGCCCTGTTTAGTTGGAGGCTAGGTCATGGCCAAAATGACTTCTAACCTTTTTATTAAAAGAAATAATAATAAAAAATTAAGTATAATATATTAAAAATTGTGTAGAATGTAATATAAAATAAATTTTTAATATTAAAGTTTGTATACTGAGGATGAAAAATAATTTTTTTTTAATAAAATAATTGGAGGCTATTTTGGTCATGGTTATGGCCAAAATGACCTCCAACTAAACATGGTCTTAAGGTTAAAATTTATATTGGATGTGAAATAAAGTTGTTAAAATTTGTGATAAATTTAAAATATTAATCAAATATTAATTTTGCCTTTTTTTGGATGGTGCCAAACAAGGCCCGGTTCTTAATAATTACCCAATTGTGATGCACTATTCACTAATCTAATTTTATTCCTGCCTGAAGTAAAATGATTGAGAAACAATGTTTGGTATATAAGCAATGGTGGTAATCACACAAAAAAACCAATAAACAAAGCCTAACTCCTTTTTCACTCGATTTAATTAATTAGAAAAGAAGTCTTTTTTTATGTAAGCCTTCTCCTTTTAACATTATAAGTTCCAGAACTAAATATGAGAAAGCTTATGCCGAATTTAGTCAACAGAAAATTCAAGGTGATATTTTAGTCCTGCACTGCACCTTCTTTTAGCTTTTTGTTAAATTCTTTTACTCAGGGATGTCTTATGCTTGCCTTGCAGCACTTTTAATTAGCAAGCAGTATATCTTGGCAATGACGTTTGCGTTGCTAGAATACTTCACAGAGATGGCTTTCTTTCCAGAAATAAAAGATCATTGGTGGATCAGTGACATTGGCCTAGTGATGGTGCTAGCTGGGGAAACCATACGTAAAGCTGGTATTATAACTGCTGGCCGTTCATTCACACACACCATCAAAGTTTATTACGAAGACCACCATGAGTTGATTACTCGGGGAATTTACAGGTAATAATTTGCCTATGAATCTCCTAGTCCATAACTTCATTGTTAGTGCAAAGGATGATTATCATGTGAATATGGCTAGAAACAACCAGTTGAGGTCATCATTTTTATTTAATTCTTTTTTGCTGGCTTATATCTCCCATTCCTGCACCTGTTACCCTTCTCTTATGTTTTCATGGACATTTGATAAGTTTTGGTTGATCATGTACCTTGAGAAGAAATGTTTCTGAGTTTGCTCTTTAAGAAAATTATGACACCCACACCATCAACCTGCAAGTATTTGTGTGGATTTTGCTTGTTTTTACACGCAAAGATGTATTTCTAAATTCTTACAGACACACTGACAAATATATCTATCTATCTATATTTGTCTATCTATATATACATCCATATATGTATCCATACATAGATATATGTATGCTTATGTTAGAACTCATTTCATTAATTTAAATATACATTTATGTATATAATCCATTACTCCATCAGAGATGTGAGACAATTCTTTAGTGGTAGCAACTTGTTATCCATCAAGTGATAGAAAAAGTCTTATAAAAACCCAAAAGATTATACTCCTATATTTTGGAAAATGGACTAGTGGTGTCAGTTAACTAGCAACCTTTTAGAATTTAATTCCACCACTGCATGGACACCCATTTTGTGAAATCGGTTATTATTATATAATTTTAATAGAAAAATTATAAGTAAAGCTAAAGATTGAAAACTATACTCATTAATAGTTAATATTGTCCAAGGAATACTGTTAACTTGGTCCACGAAACCCCATGCTACAAAGAAATCCAAATACCCTCTTAAAAAAACCTAGGGTTTTCAATTACAACTTCAATCATAACACAAAAGAGCAAAGTTGCAAAAACACTCTTCTAAGATCTTTTACTCGCTGTAAGATAGATAATTGTAGAGATTTGACATGGATATCAAATAACCTAAGGTTGCCACAATCCCAGTAGCTAGTTGTTATAGGATTTAAATTTGATGGCTCTCTTTGATAACTCATCCAAGAAAGATAGGGGTTTTTGTCTGAAACTAATTAGATGAAAATAGATACCTTTCTTGTTCTCCTTCTCCTTCTCTGGCAACAAAAAAACTTGAAGATTAGATCACCTCTGCTTCACATCAACACAGTTGGAGTTAATCTTTCGGCTAAGATTTTTTGATGCTCTTTGTAATTGATCTCTGGCTTCATTCTTGCGTAGTCTCTTTTAAGAAGCATCTACACTCATATTGTACTCACAGTGCCTTTTTTATAGTGGAGAAGGGATAAAAGAATTTCAGTTCCCAAGAATTTTCTCGCATGTCATTATCCTATGCAAACGTGGCCTTTTTGACAATTGTTTTGTAGTTGATGTGGCACCTACTCCAAAGCTATTTAAAGGTTTATGTGGCCACCCCCTTGTAACCAAGTAAGATTTCCTGAACTTCTAGAAGCACATATTCAATTCACTTGAGAAAATATTTTCTAAGTGAATAGACAAATTAGCAACTCTTTGGAATCCATACATATTTATGATGTTAGACGCTACTTTTTTGAATATTGCTTTGAAAGGGGTTTCGTCAGACAACCTTGTTCTTATAATTGGATTTGCTCCTTAAAAACCCCAATTCAGCCAAAGTTTTTGCAAACACTGGGCATAGGGTTTGCTGGTTTGCTTGTCTGCATGATTCAAATTCTAGTTTTAGCTAATGTTTATCAAAATAGCCAACACTGTGCACATTGTTTGTCTTTTTGTAGAAGCCCTAATTCGATGAAATTTCATTTGTGGACCTTCCTCACTCGAGCTTGCTAGACCTTAGCTTGATCGATGGACTCAATTGTCATTACAAGGAACATTCGTCAAACCACGTGCTTGTGCTCGTGCTTAGGATTTCAGCCATCATCTTAATCGACAAGGCTCCCCCCCCCCCACCCCCCTCCCAACTTAAGATGGGTGAAGCCAATTGCAGCTTTGCAAAATTCATGCTTGGCTTTGGTTATGGGCTTCATCATGATGTCAAATGAGTTCTCATGGTTGTGTAGCTTCTTTAGCAATGTTTTCTCAAGCACATCCTTTATTCATTGATAGTGGTCTTTAATGTTCTTTGACCGTGAGTCAAAATTAAGGTTCTTTACTAGCTAAATTGTACTCGAGATGTCGCAGTGCATGGAATATTCATCTCCATTGTGATAAAGTTCTTTGAATAGCCCCTTCATTTTAAGCATCTCTTTACCCCTTCTTGTTGTTGCAATTAGCTCTACTTTGATCATTGAAAATGTTACGCACGTCTGTAGTTTGGAATGCTTTCCCTCCGATATTAATTAGGTATTCTGAAGTTGACTCTCTAGCCATATATGTATTGGAGTAGCCAACAATCTTCAGCTACTCTTTTCCACAGCATAATGCCATCTTTGAGGTGTCTTGAAGATATTAAAAGATCAATTTGGTTACTTCTTAGAGTTTTTTTTTCTCGATTGGAAGAAAACTTTGGGTGTGTTTATTTGCAAAGGTTAATTTTAAGAAGATCAAAGTTAAATTTGGATGAAAATATTCTTTTATTGAGAATTGTATATGATATAAAATAAATTGATTATTGTGTTTGGATGTGTGAGAAATATGATATAAGTTATTTTGATGTGTATGTAGAATATGATATAAAATTAATTTTTTATTTTAAAATATGCCTATGATTTGAAATTTAATTAAATTTTAATATTAGAATTTGTATATGATATGATATATCAGGTAAAGTTTAACAAGATTGATTTTAACCTAGTGAACAAACACACTTTATGTCTCCAACAACATGAGCTAGATCTGACCTTGTACACATCATGGTGTACATTAGGCTTCCAATCACCGACAAATAGGAAATCTTTGACATTACTTCTCGTCATCTGTAGAAGGCCATTACTTAGTCAAAATTGATTCCCTAGAGGGGTTATAATGGATTTGTTTTGTTCATATTGAATCTTTAGAGAACTTTCTCAACGTAAGACTTTTGTGATAACCAAAATTTTCTTGCCTTCCAATTCCTCTATATTTTCATGCCTAGCATCTGTTTGGTTGGACCCAAATCCTTCATGTCGAAGACCTTGCTAATCTCATTTTTCAGCTTCTTGACCTTTTGACATTATGTCCAACAATTAGCATATCATCTACATACAACAGTGGAGTCATAAAGGCTTTGTCACCAATATTATTCCATACTTAAATACAATGGTTTGAGATGATTTGCTAGTAGTTTTGTACGACCATATACGAGTTGAACTTTTACCATTGCAGCAGAGCTTACTTTAATTTGCACAAGCTGTTTTTCAACTGACAGACATGTTGCTCTTGCACCTTCACTTCGAAACCTTGAGGATGCATCATATAGATATTTGCTTATAAGGTCTACAACTAAAGAAATGCTCAGCGCACTTTTGGCAGGAATCGAGGGAGATGCTTAAGCAATGTCTTCTGGAATAGAAATATCTTTGCCAGCATCATGGACCGGAGAGCAAGAGAGAGAGAGAGACATGGGGGGAGGGTAGGCCAATTCAGGTTTTGAAGGAGAAGAAAGAAACAAGAAAGAAAAACAAAGAAAATGAGAGATGAGGAGGGGAGAGAGGCAATTTGAGCATTTTAAAAAATTTTAATATTAAAAATTAAAAATGGACCTAAATAATATTATATCTGACTTAGGAACTTAAATATTAAATTTTTAAAATTGTAAACCTACATGATATTAGGTCCTAAACTCAAGAACTTGGATGTAATTTACCCTAAAAATATCTTAGACTTGATACATCAGTTAAAGATTATTTAAAACTTTGATGGATAAATCATATCTATTTATCTATTCGACCTAGTTTCGTCATCTCATTAGTACATCTTTATGTGTCCCCCATCATGCAGCTAAATTACCAGTACTGAAAATCTTTACATTTTAGTGTTTTGATATTCCTACTTCATTGAATTTCAACTTCTATAATTATTATCCCACTCGTTGTTCCCCTTCCAATGGCAACAAAGCAGATTCTGCAATAAAAAAATGAACTAGAAATTCAAATTGGACCATGATTTTTTGTTCCATGTATGTAGCTTGGAAATCAGAAATTCGTTTGATTAAATATAAGAAATTTTCCTACTCCCATAGAAACTTTGTGATTAAGATCCACTCTATATAAATGAATATGTTCTTCCATTTAATTGAAAGTTATTGTTGTTGGGGGGATCCTTCCTCATGAGGATGAAGAGCAAGTCAAAGAGAGCTTATCAGAAAAGTCTCTTGAAGAAGTTTGTCATCAAAGAGAACCTCAATGAGGCCTAGCCGCCTAAGCATAGGGTTTAACAAAAGTTCCTTAGAAACATTGGCTAAATCCAAGCATCAAGCTATGGTTTCACATCCTCGAACAAAGAAAGTCCACAAATGGAGTTCCAACAAGCCAGTGTTTGGCTTCGGCAGAGAAGCAAACCCCGTGCACAGCATTGCTTTGACAAGCATTGGCTAAAATTGGGGTTTAGCTTCTGCAAGCAAGCAAACCTCGTGCTCAATGTTTGGGTATTTGGATATACTTTTGATGCGAATATCATGGTACTAGAATACTTAGATAAATTTTTAATTATTTTTTGATATTTTTGATATTATACTTGGATAAAGTTGATTGGACCAAGTTCGGGTGAATCGATGTAATTTACCTATTTTATGGGTGATTTCGAGACATGTTTATTAAAATGATCATAACTTTTGCAATAGGTGTCTGTTTTCAGCGTTCAACACTACTTCGAAAAGCTCTTAAGGATTGGATCCACTTATGACCGATTGACCACATTGTCGACCCGAAATTTCATCATTTAGTTCGTTAAAATTGAAATTTTCATAATTATCGGCAATTAATTTTACAAAAGAAGCCTCAACAGTGGAATTGTTCTTGTCGTAGTAGAAAAAGGAGGTAAGGCTGAAGCAAAAAATTCAGAAAAAGCCAAATACATAGTTGTGCTGAGGTCACCAACTTTTATGGGAAGTGTGCATGCTCTTAATGGTCTCTTTTTCTTGTCGTTGAAGCCAAAAATTAAAATTTTTGTATTTATCGGCAATCAATTTTAAAAATCTAAATAAACACGAATCAGACTAGCTTTTGGGCTATTAATCTGGCATGATTTAGGCTATTAGTCAGTTGAAAATTATGTATTTTTATTTTTGGTCGATTTTTAGGGTTTCGTATATAAACCTTTTAAATTATTGTAATTAGAGTTTTTTGGCATAATTGAAATTCTGAAATTTGTGTGAGATTTTTCTTTCCACATTGTGTGATTGTTGTCTGGCTCTTTCCCCCTCAAATCCAACAAATTGCATTGTAGGTTGCATCAGTTGGTATTGGAGCTCAAGTTCTAATCCTGTGGGTGTGTTTCTCCTTAATCGGTTGTGGCTGGTGTTGCGGTAAGAAAGCAGCGAGCAACAGTGGCGCTAAAGGACCCCAAAAGGAGATTTGCGTGATGTCGAGATCGAAGAGTTAAGACAACTCGTAGAGATGGCTGCGCATCTCGAGCAGCAGCGTGTAGATACACCGTACGCAACGTTGTCAGAAGGAGATCTAATTTCATAGACTTCTGATTTCGACAATCCATTCCATCGGCTTGGCTTTAATCATGAGCGAATTCATCTTGTTCGCTTGATGGGTGCAATCAAGGAGGAGTTACCAAAGTTTTGTGGCACCCTTCATGCAAAGGAGTTTCTTGATTGGTTGAATACTATCAAGCACATCTTTCAATACAAGAATGTTCGAAAGGACAAGAAAGTGAAGTTGGTGTGACGAGACTAATAGGATGTGCCTTCGCATGGTGGAAGCATCTAAGAGGGATTAAGAAAGTCGGGGAAAAGGGAAGGTTACTAAGTTGGGCAGATCTAAGGCTAAAGTTGGAAGTGGAGTTTCTGCCCTTCAATTATAAACATAATATATCAGTGACTCCTGCACTTGAAGCAAGGCTCCAAATCAGTAGATGAATTCACAAAGAAGCTCTATCAACTTGTCATTTGCTGTGACCTAGAGGAGACTGAAGATCAGAAGGTGGCCAAATACATCGATAGGCTTCAACAACAGATCCAGTATGCACTTTGTTTACACCCTATATAGAGTGTGAAGAAGGCTCATCATTGAGCAACAATAACAGAAGATCTATTTAGGAGACGATCTACATTCTCAGATCTGATCAAAATCTAAAGAGTGAACAACAAAATATACACTAATCCTAAGCATAATTCAACATCCGGGCAATCCAGTCACGACACAGATGGCCAGGTGACCAAGCCATCCCATAAAGGTAAATCAAACATTCGTTGTTTCAACTATGGAGAAATTGTTCATACACGCAGTTACTGCAAGGTTGTTTGTTGGCATGGGAAACAATTTCTAGCTGAAGAAGAGGCACTTGAGGAGAACCAAGAAAATCTAGCATATGATAGTGAAGAAGGCAATTGCATAGAAGAAGCTGTATTATTAGAATATCGATATGAGGATGCATTAGTGGCAAAAAAAAAAATTTATCACCTAAGCAGAAGGAAAGAAAGGATTGGAGGCGGACGAGCATATTTCATAGTAGTTGCACCATCGATGGGAAGTTGTGCAGATTGATTATTGATGGTGGTAGTTGAGGGAACATAATCTCTGAAAAGTGGAGCTTCTCCTAGCTCAATGAGGAGGGAGCTTCCCTGGAAGTAAGGGGTTTCAGGTTCGAATCCATGCCATCACAATTTTCAATTGGGGTGGAAGAAATTGTAGTGTTTAGGTGGAAAAGAGTAAAAAATAAATTAAAAAAAATCTCTGAAATATTGGTAAAGTTTGGGATGACCATTGAAAGACATCCTTAGCCATATAAATTGACTTGGCTAGCAAAAGGGCAAGAGAGATGATGGTTGATCAGCACTGTTTGGTATCGTTATCCATCAAGTAGAAGTATTATGATTAGGTATAGTGTGATATAGTAGCTATGGATACTTGTCATGTTTTAGTGGGAATACCATAGTAGTATGATCGGAGTATATAGCACGATGGGAGAAAGAATGCATATGCTTTTTGAAAGGACAAGATCATCCTAGCACCTATGAAAGTAGAGGATCTCCCTAAATCAAATCCAGAGAAAGGTCAGAAAACTGTCAGTTTTTCAACGATGCAGAAATTTACAAAAGAAGCCTCAATAGTGGAATTGTTCTTGTTGTAGTAGAAAAAGGAGGTAAAGCTAAAGCAAAAATTCTAAAAAAAGCTAAATACATAGTGTTGAGGTCGCCAACTTTTATGGGAAGTGTGCATGCTCTTAATGTTCTCTCTTTCTTGTCATTGAAGCGAAAAAAGTCTTATGCCATTTCTTTAGATGCTTGACTTAGGGGTATACACTTTCCAATGCCTCCAACTTCATGATGTTGACAGGAGACTCGTTGTCGATGATTTTCTATTTACTTTGATGTCATTGCACTATTAGGTGAAATAGAAAATCAATTGTGCTCCGTCGTTCCGAAAAGCATATCTTCTTCAAAGAACGTGATTTTTGTAAATTTGAAGTTAAGTATGCTTTAAAGAAGATCAAGTGCAGAAAAGTAGTAGGACCAGATGGCAATTCAAAATATGTTTGGAAATGTGTGGGAGATGGAGTTTCTTGGCTTACTAACTTTAATATAATTTTAAAAACTAAAAAGATGCCAAATAAGTGAAGAAAGAGTAATTTAGTATTTATTTGTAATAATAATAATAAAGATAATGTATAAGATTATACTAATTATAGAGAAATAAATTTAATGAGTCATATTTTAAAAATTTTGAGGGAGAGTGATTGAATATAGATTATATCATGATACCCTAAGTTATAATATTATGGTATCACAAAATCAATTTAATTTTATGCCAGATAGATCTACTATAAAAGCTATTCATTTATTGAGAGGTTTAATATTCAAAAGAAAAAAACTTACATCTGGTTTTCATTGATTTAGAAAAGACTTATGATAAAATCGCAAGGAAAGTTCTATGAAGGGTTTTAGAAAAGAACAAAATTTGCACTGCTTATATTCAAGTTATTCAGGACATATATAGAGCTGTTGTTACATGTGTTAGAACACAAGAGAGTTTGACTAAATTTTTTTTTTTAATTGGTTATAAAGGTTTTGATTGAATACATTAAAAAAATACCTTGGTGCATGCTTTTTGCAAATATTATATTCGTTGATAAAACTAGAAAAGACGCTAAGGTGAAATTCGAGTTATAAAAAAATACATTAGAATTTAATATTTTTATTTTAGTATATCAAAATCTAATATATGTAATGTAAATTTTAATTAAGAAAGAAATACTTGTAGCGAGGAGATGACAATCGATAATCAAATTATCAGGAAGAGCGAATGATTTAGATATCTTAGATTGATCATACAGAATAGTTATGAAATAGATGATGATGTTATTAGAAGGATTCAAGCAAGATGAATAACCTGGTTGACATATTAATCTTAACCTCGTGGACCTCATTAAAAGATTTTGAAATCATGGAGCCATATCTTTCGCTATGCTCAAAAGACTCTTCAGCAAAATCGTTTTTAAAGTGATATCTAAGAAATCAATGTTTCAAATATAATGCCTACTTTATAAGCATGAGTGGCTAAGAGATTGTTGTGAGACCTCGATTTGCTCCTGCTTCTTATCATGTAGCAGGTGTAGATCTCTTCTGTAGTGGCTTTGCTATCATTGTCCCCTTGCCAGTGGATCTCAATGGATAAGCTTTTCATGAAAAGCAATATCTTAGAAAACAATCTTTCAAATATAACGTCTGCTTCATGAGCATGGGTGGCAAAGAGATTGTTGGAGTCCTTGATTTGCTCATGCTTCTTATCATGTAGCAGGTGTAGATCTCTTCTATAGTGGGCTTTGCCATCATTGTCCCCTTGTTAGTAGATCTGAATGGATAAGTTTTTCATGAAATCCGTGAGAAAGAGGGGCGGTCTCGTAGGGGTGGGGATTTCCTTTTTCTGGGTCCATTTTGCCTTTTCCCGTTGACTCTCTAGGCAGAGCTGTGTTAGTGTTTCCTTTTCGTATTAGCTCCCTTTGGTGTTTGCGAGGGCCTGGAATTAAATTACTATGCCCTTATCAGCGCTGGTGTGGGCCACTCCTTAGAGATCAGAGGGACATCCTAAGCTTTCTTCAATATAGGTTCAATCAAGCTTTTCTAGTGGACAGCTGGGTTTCCTTGTCAGTTATTTCTTAGTTTTCTTAGAAACAAGAGTCCATTGTCCATCTTCGTCATCCTTTTTTTTTCTTTCAGGAAGTGCCTACAACGATGATCATGTTTACTGCCTACTTTTGAGGGTTGGCGAGCACTTTGTTTGATAAAGTGGAGCTAGCCATTTTGATATTGCCTTCCAAGTCGGTCCTTGAAGACGAAGCAGTCTTTAATCAGGTGATTGATGCATAAATGGTACAACTACTAGTTAGGATCATTAACTTTGTTGATTTCCTCTAGTCTTTTTAGTTCAGGGTCCTAGCCTTTAGTGTGTGGTTGAATAAGTTCGTAACACACTGACATCAGAAAGAGAAAGTTTTGTTCTTCTCCACTTCAAGTGAGTGTTTTTCTTTCACCTCTGTTGTTGGATGATGATGGAAGCGTTGGCTTGGGTAGAAGAGTTCTTAGATGTGGCTTCCTTCTTCCCTTTGTTTACAACATAAGTTGCTGGTGCTCGAGGTTCGAATTTTCCCAATTCTTTTAACTCATGAGCAAATTGCGTGTTATTGACCACCTTTGTATGAGCTATGGTTAATCTTTTGGGAAGTTACTACTTTGTCAAGTAACTGTTAAAAGGAAAGCATTGCTGTTGTTTAGACCAATGTTGTCAGCACAAGTTGAAGCTTGGTAATGACCTGTTCTACCGCATGTTCTTCCATTGGAGGTTTGTCACATTTGAGGCTCATGCTTTGCCACCTGGAGATATATTTGATAACAAACTCATCTTCTTTTATTCTCGAGATAAGTCCACAAGTGTGTCTCGTTCCCTGGTGCTAACAAATCTCTTGATGAAGGCTTGTTCGAGCTCGATTGATGTGGTGATCAAATCGTTTGGTAGTTTGGAGTATCATTCGAAAGCTATTCCAATTATGTTGCTAACAAATTAACAGAGCATATATATATATATATATATATATATCTTTGCTCTTGATGCCACATCAGATATATGTCGGCACACTATACCCTGGTGGGTAGCGGATGCTATCGTATTGAGTGAGATAGTGATTTCCTTTCTTATCTCGACTTTCTTTTTGCTCGTAAGCCATTATAGCTTTAATCATTTTCTTAACTTGAGAATTGATGGTTTCTGTGTTTATGCCAGATTTAACAGGTTCTTTTTGTGAATGGGATGTGCATCACTGCCGGAAGCTTCCCCAATTGCTTTGATTTTTTATTGGTGACATTTTGTCTCACCAACGAATTGAGAGTTCTTTGGTGCTAGTGTTTGATTTTTTGCTCTAATCATCCCCTTAAAGTGGGTGAGCAGTTGATTTAGCATCAGCTCCACCTTTCAATGCAATGGACGAGAGTTTGGAGTTCTACCATTTGCAGTCATTTGGCAGTGCCAAGGATGTTCCTTGTTCGCTGATGGTTGGGACTTTAGCTTCATCCTTATGCTTGTTTCCTTGTCATCTTGGGGAAAGTTGTGGCAAAGCGTTTCTTTTGTGGTGCGGGTGTTAATGGTGTTGACCACATAGATTTCACTCCCAAGGTAGGGGGCATGAAGTTGTTCTTTGAAGTCCTTTGTTTGGTCATTGTCGGTATCATCATCGATGTTGACTTCTTCATTGTTTGCATCTCCCTATAAGAGCTCCTCATTCTTGGTGAAGACCATCTGCACTAGAGATTTGCCTTTGCTTTTATTCTGCAGCAAAGCAATTGCCTCTTGGAGTGATGGGAAAGTGTTGTTAAAATACATCTCTTCATGGGCTTCTTAGCTTTCATTTATTTTGGTGGGAACCGTCCACCAGGGGATTTCCTTTTAGATCTTGTTTGTGGTAGATCTTGTTTGCGGAGGCATTGCCCTGCAGTGCTCACTCGATAGGTTTGAGATATGGTCTATTTTTAGAGCCCAGACTTGGCGGGACCTTTCGTTCGTCGTTGCTTTTGCGTTTTAGTGAAGGTGGTGTTCACTACGAGAAAGCGAGTTAATCATATTTTATTTTAAGGTAAATATCATCTAGATCTTTGAGATTTGAGGGTAATATCAAGTAGGTGTATAATTTCAAAAACCTTTCAATAAGGTTCTTAAAATTGATATTTAGGTTTAAATCATATCCTTTTTTATTTAATTTATATTTTTTATTTTTTAAATAAAATTTATATTTTAATTAAATACATAAAAATAAAAAGACAAAAATACCATCTCTTTCCCCCCTCCAATGCGTGTTGTGGCCGAGGTGGCTGTGGTGTCTATCCGCATAGACCACAATGCGCACGGATCGATAGTGGGAGTAGCACGTAAGGCTAGCACAAGCACCAAACCTGCATACAAGGGCAGGCCTGCCGCATTTGCATCGTTCCTACGCACCTGCGTCGACCCTATCTGCTCGGGCCATCGCAGAGCAGCAGGCGCACAAGCAGGGCTAGCGTGGGTGTAGCACCCGGAGTGCACAGGCAAGGTGCGGGAGCAGCTTGCCCCCGGCCCTCGAGCGCAGGTCCAGTGCACTCGTGCCACATCGCTTGCATCGCCCAATGCGTGGCAACTGCGTGTGGACAGGGCCGAAGTGGGGAGATGGATGGGTAGTTTAGTAATTTAAATATAATTTTTTTTAAAAAATAAAATATATAAAGTAAGTTAAAAGGATCTAATTGAAATCTTAATCTGAACCTTAGGAATCTTATTGAAGAATGTTTAAAATTATAGACTTACTTGATATTACTCCAAACCTCAATAACTTGGATAATACTTACTCTATTTTATTGATATAAATCCCATATACATAATTTTCGAACCTTTTAGGTGCGGGCAGCTCATATCGGGATCGACGGTCCAAGCCAATATTTACTTTTTTGGTTTATTTTTGCCCGTCCTTTGATCTGTATGTTGTATGAGTGGACCTTCCAGTCAACCTTCTTCGATATATGTTTTCATGGAGTCATTGGTGCTCACCCATTCTTTTGAGTTCTTGTTTGCGGCCTCTTCAATGCAACTCTCTTTCTTTGATAGCTTTGAAGGCTTGGTAGATTTTGGAGTCAGAAGTTTGTTTTCTCTCTTCTCCCTTGGTGGCTCTTGTGATTTCTTGCAGAAGGCCTATGAAGTACAGGAACGATACAGAAACACAAGAATATAATATGACATAACACGGTGATACTATAAGTTATCAAAATGTAGCACACGAACATGATAAAACACGACAATATTTAATAACAAAAATTATATGTTTAGTAACAACAATTCATTTTAAAAAAATTCATTAAACATCATAATGTAAACTTTTTATATTGAATTGAAGTACTTAAATGCAATGAGCAATTATTTGACATCAAAAAATAGCCAGCAACTATCTAGTATTCACCAACATACTTAAAAAAAATTGTTACAAAAAATCAGGCAATAATTACCTACCAACTAACTATTAAAAAAACTATTCACAAACAAGATCCCAATATAAAAAAGGTTAATTGAAGTACTGTCATAGTTAATGGACCGTTGCTGGATCTCAAGTCCTGGATGAGAAATGCGAAAGATTGCGTTAAGCAATCGACAACCAGTATAAAACTAGTCGCATCAATCATGACATAAATCTCTTAAGAAATTGCGTTAAAGTTAAAGCCCTTCCTGTATGCAACGCGTTGTATTGCTTGAATACAGTGAGAAATGGGAAAAGGCCATTGATCTTGGGTGTTGCGATAAGTGAGAAAGGGCCCTCATATCATGAATAGATACAGATAAAGAAGCTAGTCTAACATATTAGAACTTAAGCCTCTAAGTTTAGATTAAGAACTTGAAATATAAGCACTCTGACAGACAAGCTAATAGAGTTGGTAAATATTACGATCCATAGGGCTTGTTTGGTTGGAGGATGAATTTGGGTAAGGAAAGAGAAAATAATTTAGTTTATAGAGTTGATGGGAAAGAAATTTATTTTAATATTGGGAGGTGTGTAGGATGTGAAATAAAGTTGATTTTAAGGTTGGAATTTGTGTTGTATGTGAAATAAAGTTGATTTTTAAGGTTGGAATTTGTGTTGGATGTGAAATAAAGTTATTAAAATTTATAATAAATTTAAAATATTATTAAAATATTTTTTTGCCGTTTGGGCTCATGCCAAACAAGGCCATAGAAAGATTAATATTTTATGTCTTCAAGAAACAAAATGGGTTAGAGAAAACCGTGAAAATTGATGACTTACGTTTTAAATTTTGGTACTCTGATAAGAACAAAAATAAGAATAGAGTAGGTATAATTTTAGATAATAGCTTGAATGACCACATAGTGAAAGTTAAGAAAAATAGTGATAGAATTATAATTTTAAAAATTATAATCAATAGAATGATTATTAACATTTAAGGGTGTATGCCCCCTCAAGTTAGTTTAGAGGCAAGCATAAAGGAAAAACTTTAGAATAGTTTGGAAAAGTTAATACAAGAGATACCTCAGGAAGAAAGATTATTTATCGGAGGAGATTTAAAAGAACATAGAAGTGTTGTTGAGGAATTCAATAGCATCCATGGTAGGGGTGGCAAAATGGGTTGGCAGGTCAGGTTCGGGTCGAACCCGAATCCGACCCGACCCGAATAGCCTCAACCCGAACCTGACCCATTTATTAAATGGGTCAAAATCCATGACCCGAACCCGACCCGATTAATAAATGAGTCGAGTTTGCGGGTTGACTCAACTGGTTTATAGAGTATTTTTTTATAAATGCCCAACCCGAATTCTACCCGACCCGATTATGCCCAACCCGAACCCGACCCGTTTAATAAATGGGTCAAAATTCATGACCCATACCCGAAATTTGCAGGTCGAGTTCGGGTTGGGTTCACGGGTCGGGTCATATATTGCCACCCCTTATCCATGATAGATATAGTTTTGGAGAGAAATAAGGAAAGTAAAACTATTTTAGAGTTTTTCTTAGCGTATGATCTTATAATTATTAATATTTTATTAAAAAAGATACTAGCATGTTTCACTTGCAAGAATAGATCTTCAATAACTCAGTTTGATTATTTTCTTATAAGAAAATGGGATTGCTTGGATTATAAAAATTGTAAAATTATTTTAAGTAAATGTTTGACTACCCAATATTGATTAATGGTTTAAATTCTGAGATAAAGTATTGGAAAAAAATAATAAGTCAAAACACTATCCTCTGGTTCGATAGTGGAATCTGAAGAATGAGAACAGATGTATCTTTAAGAAGAAGGTTTTGAAACTTTGGTAATAGAAGATTAACGGGAAAACTAATCTTATGTAGTTGATGGTTGCTAATTGCATCTGTAAGGCAGTGAAAGACGTGCTAGGAGAATGCAAAGGAATAACTTCAAATAATAAAGATACTTGATGATAGACAGATGTACAAAAAAACTTAACGTGAATAAAATTTGTTATAAAAATTGGTATAAAAATAAGAATAAAGATAATATAAAATGGCCTGATAAAAGTTTTAAAAAGTAATTTGCATTGCTAAGAATATAACTCTTAGGATTTATATAAGACGCTAGACACTAAAAAAAGGAAAAATGTATATAGGATGACTAAGATAAGAGAGAAAAATTAAAGACTTAACTCAAGTAAAATACATTAAGGATGAAGATAAAAAAATACTTCTCATGAAAGAAGATACAAAAAATAGATAGATAAGTTACTTTCAATAATTTTTAATAAAAATTGTGAAACTATAATTGATCTTACTGAACTTAACATCCCAAGAGAAAGTAAAAATTACTTACATCCGACGTATCAGTAAAGATGAAGTTTGGAAAGCTTGAAAGAAAATGAAGTATGAAAAAATAGTAAGATCAAATCACATCTCAATAGATGTTTGAAAGTGCTTGGGAGATAGAGTTTCTTGGCTCACTAGATTATTTAATATAATTTTAAAGATTAAAAGGATATTAAATAAATGGAGAAAGAGTATATTAGTATTTATTTATAAGAATAAAAGTGATGTATATAATTGTGTCAATTATAGAGAAATTAAATTAATAAGTCATATTTTAAAACTCTGAGAGAGGGTGATCGAATATAAATTACGTTGTGATACCGAGGTATCAGAGAATCAGTTCAGTTTAATGCTAAATAGATTTATTATGCAAGTTATTTATTGAGAAATTTAAGGAGAGAAAGATAACCTATATTTGATTTTTATTCATTTAAATAAATATTATGTTAAAATCTCAAGCAAAGTATTTGGGAGAGTTTTAAAAAATAAAGGGATTTACACTACTTATATTTAAGTTATGCAAGTCTTAATGGAAGTATTCTGAATATAGGGTTTATAGTTTAGGATTTAGGCACTACAAGAGGGTTTGACTAAAGATTTTTTTATTATAGTAGGATTACACGGAGGCTTCGCTTTAAGTTCATATTTTTTTTTGCTTTGATTATGAAAATATTAGCTGAACATATCCAAGTTGAAGTGCCTTGGTGTCTCTTTGCAGATATTGTCTTTGTTGATAAGACCAAATTGAGAGCGAAAGAGAAATTTAAGCTTTGGAGAAATATTTTAGAATCTAAAGGTTTTTGTCTCAGTAGATCAAAAGTTGAATATATGCAGTGAACATTTAGTCAAGGAAGAAGCACTAATATTGATGATGTAACAATTGGTGACCAAATTGTTAAGAACAATGAGCGCTTTAGATATCTTGAATCAATCATACAAAATAATGGTAAAATAGATAATAACGTTATTAGCAGATCCAAGTAGGGTAGGTAAAATGGAGAAATGCTTCTGGTGTGTTATGCGACAGAAAAATTTCATCCAGACTTAAGAGTAAATTTTATAAAACAGTAGTAAGATCATCAAGGATATATAGTGTTGAATGTTGGTCTACAAAGAAAAATATATAAATAAAATAAGTGTTGCACAAATGAGAATTTTAAAATAGATATATAGGTATACACAAAAGAATAGAATGAGAAATGAATATATCCGCGTGAAAGTTAGAGTTGCACCAATTGAGGATAAACTTAAAGAAAATCGGTTTAGATGGTTTAGACATGTAAATCGTAAGCTGATTAAAGCTTCAGTTAGAAAAATCGAGTTATTGAATTTTTCCTATGTACAAAAATGAAGAGAGAAACAAAACAAATATGGCAAAAAACTATAACGAGTGATCTTACTTACTCAGACCTAGATAAAGATTTGTTAATTGATTGAGCGTAATGAAAATAAAGAATTCATGTAACTGACCTCACCTAGTGGGACTAAGGCTTAATGCTTGTTATGAAGTGCTGTTATAGCCATAGGGTAATACACATCTAGAAGTCAAAACAACAAAAGGATGTGTTTGACATCAAATAACTAAAAATCCACAAATTTTTGTGCTACATCCACACAAGTATCTTCTCCATCACCATTTATTTCATCCATTCGTCTCCATTGTCATCTGTCAACACCACCTTAAGCTAAGGCACATCAATTGATAATTGTGCCACTTCAAACATATAAGTATCCTCCATTGATGACATTATGTCTGGAGCAATATCGCACATCTAGAAGTCTTTTTCATATAATGCTTGTTCTTTTCAAGATAGAAAGTGTAAAGTGTTATGGATATACGCTAAATCCTGAACACGTTATTGGTTAATCTTATTTCTTCTCGTTGAATGTATGAATGAATAGGTGCTCCAGTTCATTTCATATCAAGAAAATAATGAAGGTTGGCTAAGTAATCTTATAGCCAACCTTTGTAGATATTGGGCATTAGCACCATAAAAAGTCCACCATGCCAGAGAATCTAATTTGCTCTATCAGTCATACAATCCACATCACCAAATATTCTTTATTGTAAAAAATATCTTGTAAATTAGCATTTACAAGTTTTTTTTTTTATCGAGAAAGAGTTTCTTTAAACATTTGATTCTCTTATTGTGTTTCAGGATCATTATTTGAAGCAACTCTATTTTGAGCCTTAGAAAGTCATTTTTGGCTACGGAATCTTTACAAATATACAAGAACAAAAACCGGTAATTCATCAAGATTTATTAATTTATGACAATGTAAAATGTCAATTATTTTATTTACTATGGGTTTAATGAATGGGGTAAATTATGAAACACAGGCACTTTTAAAACCATTCCATTAAGTACACTTTTTGGACACGAGAATACACTTCAAAACACCTTAAGATACTTTTAGACATTTCTAGAACGCAGAATACTTCTGAAATGCAAGCCACTTTCGAGGACTTACAAGACATTTCTGATAGCTTTCAAGATAATATTGGGATGCCTATAGATTGCAATTTGATATATTTAATATTAATGATGAATTTATTTGTTAATATTATATTTTTTATTAATATCAAACATAACACTAAAACTTATAGACACTACTACCTCATCTTTGTTTCTTTATTAATATTTAAATTTTTTTATTATTATGAAAATTTTATTTAATAAAACTAAAAAATTATTTTTTTTATTTTTATTATTAAAATTTTAAATAAATTGGATCGAACGTAATTAAAAAATTGCCTACTTAGATTAGGGTTTAATTCGATTTTCAACAGATCGAAAACAAGGTAACAGAATTGCAGGTTCTTACAATATTTAATCAATAGTAATTAAATTATATTCACTAATGACAGGTTATACAGATGAAATAAATTCGAGTAAATCTCAAGCTAGCAGAAAAATTTTATGGTATTCGACTCGATCAGTTTAAATGATTTATTAGAATTCATACCTGAGCCACAAAATTAAAGGACCACTTTGCAATTTCTTTTAAATTAGAGCTCAGTAACCGGTCTCTGCGCTACGCGTGCTCGGACGTTGGCAAGCGGGACAATGCTTGGGTGCAGCGAGGACGCACAGACTTGACAAGTTTCGTGCAGGCAAACATGTGCGTACCAGGCCTATCAGAGCTCGAGAGGTGGCAAGAAGGACAGCTCAGGCGCAAGGAGTATGCACTAGCTCAATGACCTTTTTGTGGGCAGTTGCGAGCATATCACTAGTCGTGAGTGGAGGCTTGACGAGTTGCAATTGCATGCGTGTGAGATGCTTGCAGTGAGAGAGGAAGCAGCGAGCAACTCGTGTGAGGGTGCGGCGCAGTTGCAGATGGGTCTGGGCAATGAGGCTGTGGATTTGCCGGCTTGGCAGTGACGGGGAGGCTGATCGACTCGCATGTTGTAGAGGATCGGCTCTACGGGCTCGGTGAGGAAGATGGGCGGTGTCGGCAGGCCTGCGCATTGTTGTATGGTGGTCTACGTGAATACAAGAGTTACTGAGGTTTAAAGGTATAATCAAATAGGTTTATGATTTCAAAAAAACCTTTCGATGAGATCGCTGAGGTTAAGATTAATATTTCAATCAAGTTTTTTTTCTTAATTTAATTTTTTTATTTTTAAAATAAAATTTATATTTAAATTAAATATTTAAATATAAAATGACTTAAATATCCTCCCATTCTCTTCCCATCACAAGGCGCTGCCAGCAAGGGAAAGGTTGGCATCATGATGGGTTGTGCGATCCCGCATGCCGATCACAACGCCAAGCCTAAGATGGAAGGTGGGAGGGGAGGATATTTTTTGTAATTTTATATTTAAATATAATTTTATTTAAGAATGAAAAAAAATCACATTAAGCAAAAAGGACTTGATTGAATTATTAATCTAAACCTCAGAAACGTTGTTGGAAGATTTTTGAAATAGTGAGCATATTTGTTGTTAACCCTAAATCTCATGAATTTAGATGATATTTACACTTTGTAAAATCTTAGTCATGTTAACTTGTAGATTTTTTTTAGAATTTTGTAATGTTGGTTCAAATTTTGGTATTCAAATTTTTTAAAATTTTAGTTTAACATATATCATTAGAATAGAGTTTTAATTTTAATTGTTTATTAGATAAAAGAAATCATTCATATAAAATCACAAAATTTTATTAAAAAAACTTATTAATTTATATAATTATATTGGATTATTAAACAATAATGATTTAATATCTATATGTTATATTTTTGAACCTTCTGAAAATTAAATAATTACATATTTGTTATTGTTACGTATTCATTAGAACATGGCAAGCTAAGCTAACTCGTCATGGCTCATGGTCGTGGGCATAGTATATTTTAAGTAGCTCCAGGCTCAGGTCAATGAAAATGGGCAAGTTTGGAGCAATGACTTTAAGCTTACTAGGCTCGCCCACTAGGCGGGTTTGGCAATGAATTTAGGTCCGAAAGCTAGGCTAAGTCCAGCATGAGCCTGATTTGGATAAGTTAAAGCCTGACTAAGCCTGGCCCGCCCATTGCCCAAGTTTATCTGGGAGATCATTTCCACCACCACCAACACCTCAAGAAAAGTGTTAATTGCAAAAATCAACCCCTCTGTTCCCAATCCTGGGGAAGTACGACGTACCTTTGGTGTGGTCACCATAGCTAGCAGTAGCGATGGCGGCAGTGGCAGTCTAGATTCAGGATGGACATCCATGGATGACACCTGAATCTAGGTTGATCGTCTTCGACCACGATTTCTTCGCTTCTGATTCTAAGGTTAGCACGATGAATGGTGACTGAGAAGCACTTACCTTGCGCTTCGCCCTCAACTTAGCAAGGGCATCGGCAAATCCACGGCAGCCACTGCTGTCCTTTCTTGCAAGTGTCAAGGAAGAAGACCTCTCTCTCTAGCCAAAGCAATGAACGTGCGACCGCTAAGTTTAGGGCTCTATTTTTCTAACCCTCTTGCCATGATAGTCATATGATGTCTCGTATAGCGAGACAGGGAGGGACTACGCACCTTGCACAGCATGCGCGTATTCAATTCGCTCCACCTTAGTCCCTGGAGAGGGAGCACTAATATTTACACATGGGATCCCCCCTATATAAAGACTGTCCTTGTGGCAAACAACAGTGGCAGAGAACAAAAAACCTTGGTTCTCTTAGGCCCTGTTTGGCGCGAGGACCAAAACAGGACCAAAATAGTACTAATTTAAAAAAT
>JAEMOT010003597.1:31481-88828 GCA_019297695.1 Apostasia ramifera
CTAGCATGAAATCATGCCCAAAGACTTGCTTAAGGATACTGCATGGTGTCACAAGTTTGCAACATTGCCCAAGGTGTTCCTACACTCCCTCTTAGGACAAGCGTTGTCTTCCTCAATACGCATGTGTCGACCAAGACATCAGAACTTGCGCCATTAATGTGGGATAGTAGAGCACGCTCTCCCAAGTGCATGTACAGTGCAGGCGGGGGACAATCTGAATGAAACATGTTCTTACCTCTCAAGGAGAAAAATAAGCTAAAAAAGAGTCAGCTTTGATGGTATAAATATATACATCATAGGTTGATAAAAGCTCCATTGAGAAGTGTTGAGTTATTGGAGTTTATCCATGTAAAAAGAGAAAGAAAAAAGACAAAATATAGCAAGAAACTATAAAGAATGACTTTGCATACCTAGAGCTGAATTAGGAGTTCTTATTTAATAAAGTGCCATGAAAATAAAAGATTCATGTAATCTGCCCCACCTAATTGGATAAAGGTTTAGTTATTATTATTGTTGTTAATATAGATCCTTTTTTGTCATTCAGTTGACATCTATTGATAATTGCATACCATTAGTTGGAATCAATGTCGTTATCGTGATCTGTGATGTTATATCTCAATCTGTGATGTTATATCTCAATCTGTGAGATATATATATATATATATTTATTCTTCTTGTAATTATAATATACATATGCATAAACATTTTGTTTTGTGTGCACAAATGATGTATATTTGTGTAGTCAGTTGGCATGTGCACGAGGATTTTACTTTTACATGTTCTAATATGTTTGTATATCTTACTCCTGCTGTATCCATGTTTATCATTCTCAGTAAACCCTATTGTTGATTGTATGATTTCTAGGTGGGCAGGGATTTGGTGGGATAGTAATCAGATAATATTGTTCTGAGCTAAAGAAGATGGGAAACTAATCCTTCAAAATTTGTCAAAGCATGCTTGATCTTTCTCCTTTCTTTGCTTCGATTTGCAGACTTGGAAAAAGGAAATTTTATTGTCGTTTTCCTTATTGTGGTATTCTGTTGTTTCTGATGTTGATTTCCATACAAATACAATGATTGAAATTGTCAGTTATAGTTTAGTGTTTTATGAAGTTTTCCAGGTTTTGAATATTTTCTTATTTAAACAGGTTCATCCGTCATCCTGGGTATTGTGGTTTCTTTATATGGGCCATTGGGACGCAGGTAATGCTTTGTAATGCCATATCACTAATTGGCTTTGCAGTCGTCACATGGAGATTCTTTTCAATCAGAATACCGTATCCTTTTCATAATACCGTGGTAAATAGCTTTTTTAACATCATATCTTTTTCTAGCTATATTGGTATCATTTCTGTTTAGTGGATGCATCTCAGTTTCTCCTTCCATTGTGTATTTGAAATTTTCATTTAAAACTATTATCCTTCACTAATGAAAAAGGTATGAAGAATTCCTTCTGCAACAATTTTTTGGTTCCGACTATGTAGAATATGCTGAAAGAGTTCCATCTGGCCTTCCTTTCATCAGATAAAGAGGTTCGAGTTAGTGGTTTTCATTTTGATCATCTTTTGCTGTCAGCAATAACTCCATCCTAATTACATGTCATCCAAACTTGCCATTTCAGTTGCAGTAAATTGTTAATCAACTCCTTAAATGCAGGCTAATCATGAAAGTTGAAATTTCATTCGCTTTGTACAGATGTTGATATGCAAAATGAAAGGAAAGAGCAAAAGATATGGATGACTAGCAACATAAGAGTTTGTCCTCTATGGTCATTCTATCATCATCAAACTTAAATCTTTGTTTTTGTTTTTACTGATTATTCCTGTCTGATTTAAATTTATGTGGTTCCAAGCTTGAGCTAGAAAGATTTAGGTTTGACAATGGGTGGACTGCAAGTTGCAAACCTTCCAAAATTCATCCGACACCCAAAAATGCATGTAAGCCATGTTTAGATGTCCTGTGTAGGTTATGGCAGCTGGATCAGTGCATTATTAAAGCTGCTTCTTACTATACAGTTCCTCTATTCATCATCATTAGTCTCATTTGAGATCGACGTCATGAATCATTTTTTGCTAATTACTCTAATGTAGAATGTTGTGAATGTTCTACTATATATGGTTGCATAACATGGATTAGTAGTTATAAACTTTTGGAAATGAGGTGTGTGTCCTAATTCATAAGTGAATGAATATCCATTAACTCAAAAGCCTATGTTAATTGATAGCATCCACCACTAGTATATCAATAACACAGTATTGTTAAATTACTAATGTGAAATAATTGCTCGTATGCATTATCAATATTGTAGTTATGGATCAAATAATATTGAAACTCCATTGTAGGGTGTGACAGTGGGATCAACTATGAAAACTTATTCTTACTACATGGTTCTCTATCCATCATCATGAATCATGTTTAACTAGTCGTAATGGTTATAATTAGATAGATGGTTATATTAGTTCTAGTTTATCGAAATCTATGTGGACCTGGGTGTGAAAGGTTAATAGTTAACATTATCTAGATTGCTTGACTAGAGGGCATTTGTTCAATGTTATCTTGATATTATGTTATGTTATGTTATTTAGAAAAAATAATCTGATTTGATGACATAGATAAATAACTTTATAAAAAATTATATTATCAGGATATATAAATCATATAACTCAACATCAACGTAACATTGAACCAATTCCCTATTTTTTTGAAATCAAATAAGGATCCATTCTTTTGTCCTTAGAATTTATGATTTGGATCTAATTTTATTGGAACTCCAGTATAGGTTGTGCCACTCCATCAATGCATTATGAAAGCTTATTCTCACTATGTTGCTTTGACATTCATGATAATTACTTTTAGTTATCTTAGATTGAATTGATTTTTTTTTTTGCCTAATATAGACCTTAGTGTTATATTTAGTTTGTCCAAATTCTTTTATGCAAATTGTTAATTGCCAGTCCCAAGCATGTTGACAAAGATTGAGTTTTGATTAGGATTCTTTATTGTAATTTTTTTATATATCATGTTACATTGATTATCTTGTAACAAAAAATTTAAACTGGGAGCTGTTGGCTCTTTAGTTTTCTTTTAGGGGGCATTTGGTTCGTTGTTATCTTAGTGTTATGTCATATAATGTAGATGTCATGACATCTACATTATATCTTTTGACTAATAATTTTATAATCTTATAGAAAGTTATTTATAGATGTCATTAAACCAAACAATTGCTTTCTCTAGATAACATAACATAATGTCAAGATAACATTGAACGAAGCGCCCTCTTAATGTTTTCCGTTATAGTTCAATATTTAAATAGTAGATTGCCGCTAAGGTCTATCCTTGGCCTGTGATTATTTGGAAATAGCTTCAAGTTCCATTGTCGCAAAGTGTCTGAATTACGAATGATTATTGGGTGCTAACACGGGCATTATTCGGCACCTAATGGGTGCATTCCATGTAAGATTGGGGGTGTGTCCTCCAATTGTCCGCATAGCAAGTGCTCATTAGGTGCTGAATGGTCTGCTCTTCTCACTCAATAATTTTTCTGGAAGTGCACTTTTGGTAAGATATATCTTAAAGTTTGAAAAAGGGGCTGCTGATAAATTTGAAATGAGCTAACAGATGAGAATTCTGATTGATACCTTCTAATTAGATAGCTCATAGCTGAATCAAACCCTAAAAAACAGATCATGGTAATAGGGAAGGGAACCTATTCTTGTCTCATTTTCCTTTTATTAAACAAAAGGAAAATAGTAATTAGGTCTCTTTAATTTCCTCATGTGAGCAATTGGGTTCATGTTATTAAAAACACAAAAAAATGGGTTATATTTACATAATCTCGAGGTTATAAATAGTAGGAATCTAATTGTCCCTAATGAGCAATTAGGGATTTAGTTGTTATTTTTATAAAAATGAAAAATTATTTACAATTTTGTCCTGTAAATAAAAGTAGATTTAGTTTTAAGTACTTTAACATGTTTGTTTGTAAGGTTAAATTTAATAAAGTTAAAATTAAACTTGGATAGAGATATTTTTTTATTGAAAGTTGTGAATGATGTGAAATAAAATTAGTTATTATGTTGGGATATGTGAATGATGTGATATAAAGTTAGTTATTATGTTGGGATATGTGAAGGATGCAATATAAGTTAGTTGTTATTTTAGTAATATGTGTATGATGTGAAATAAAGTTAATTTTTAATATTAAATTTTATGTGTGATGTGATATGCTTGATTAAAATTAAATCAGGTTAATTTTCGACGACCAAATAAACGGGATTTAAGTGGTAAACTTTATTACTCAAACAAAGCTCAGAGAAAAATTGGGTGTGAATATGCTATGTAGTTATTTGATGAAAGTAGTTTTGAGATTTAGTGTTGGATGGAGCTTTTTTGCGAGAATGGTTAGTAGTTGAAGGAATTAAGAAGTATCTAGAAAATGAGAAGTTATAAAGTGGTTCAAGGTTAGTTTCTTTAGGTTCACTTGCGGGCCAGGAGAAAAATAAATTTTACCATGAAAGAATAAAAGGTTTCGTCCTTGGGCGATTAAAAGGCAAAAAAGACAATGCGAAAGTGAACCCTAAAAATGGCCAAGGAACAAGACTAACTGAGCTTGTTGAACTATTGGTCTCTGTGTTTCACCCCTTGTAATGATTTGAATAGGAGGTATTTATAAATGGCAATGTTGCCCTTTTTAATGATCAATGTTACCCTTCGTTGAAAGTCTTGATCCCCAATCATTGGCATCACCGTATCAAGAAAAAGACACATTGCACTCTAAATGATTAGGCTGTTAGTAATTGGCAAATCGGCAGTTAATAATCGGTAACTTTAGTAGGCTCTTTTGATGATTGAACGGATAGCTAGGATAGCTGATGGGAGTGTTCTTACTAGCTGGAATATAAGATAGTATGTTACGTGTTAGTTAGTTATAACTGAATCGGGTATAATATAGTTGATCCTTTGATTCCTTGTTGTAAATGATAACATCGTTGTCGTTAAGGTAACATTGATCATCAAACATCAGGAACAAAGATAGTCTGCATATGTCTGTTAGTTGATAGAAACTTCAACCATGTGGTTAGCTAAATCCAGCTAAAGAGATGGAGAACATCAGATATTGTTGACTTTGACTGCTATATGTACGACTGAGATGCAATATTAAATCTACATATAATGGTCGAGAAATATCACTGGGCTTCATTAGGCTCCTTACGGGGAGGAAGAAGAGATGTTTTAGTGCCTCTCCTAACGATGCTCCTACTAGGAAGGAAAGTGCAGTAACTCCACTAACAATGTCGAAAGGCGTTCGTAGCAGTAAAGAAAGGGGAAGAGAAAACGACGCCGACAACATCAACTGTGAGGTTAGAAGCAAAGTCAACATCACCAGCATCAAAAGTTGCTGGTGTGTTGTCCAAAGCATTAGCAGCTTCAGAGCTATCTATTCGGTTAAAGAAGGATGAAGCTATCCTAGATTCGCCTGCAAAATAGACAATAGTGGATGGGAGATATAAGTGATGTCGGAAGGCTTAGTGCTCCCTACAAGTAGAATCGTTCTGAAGAGAGTGGAATAATTGAAGAAAATAGTAATAGGTCTAAATTGACCGGTGGTCACTCGAACTAATATCTCTCCTACTCTAAAAGGAAGTCCTGCTCCCACGAAGAGTTCATTAATGATCAATCCTCTTTTTTCCTCGTGTGCTAGGACTTCATTGCCTCCATGCTGAGGGACTTAAAATCCTGTAGCCAAAATTAAATCCAGCATTTGGGGTTAAACATTGGAAGTCCCTCCAGAGAAGACGAGAAAGAAGAAGGAGAAAGTTATTTGCAAGGCAGTCTCCATCATATTCATGGCTATTCGATATAAAGTAGGAGGTAGGTGCTAGCTCGTTTGGTTCGAGCTTTTTTTTTGAACAAGGGAAAAAAAATATTTTATTTTTTAAGTTTAATGAGAGAGCAATTTATTTTAATATTAGAAAGTGTGTAAAATATGAAATACTTTAAATTCTAATATTCGTATCTGCATTAAATGTGAAATAAAGTTGATTTTTATAGTTGAAATTTGTGTTAGGCAAAAAAAATAGCTCCAATCAAACGAGGCTATTGTCCGACTGCTGCAAGCAATAAAGGCAATCAAGGAGGAGATGTTGTGGTATTTTACAGGAAAATTATTGAGTTAGAAGAAGCTTTGAAGAAGGCTACTCAAAAAGAGTTGTCAATGCTATACATGTGTGAAGATAAGATTATAGAACTAGTTTTAAAGAACTCAGGCACAGAAGTTGGAGTCAGCTAAAATAAAGCTTGCACCTATCCAATATTAACTTCTCTCATAAGGTGGATGTGAGGGATCTCCACAACACCATAAAGGAGAGAAAACAATGGAAGGAAGTGTTGCTCAGAGAGAATGATGGCCGCAAACTTCGAGCAAAGTAGGTTAGAAAAAGTGGAGAGCAAGTTAGTATCAGTCTATTTAATGCCAACTGCTATAATGAGTTGCTAAAATATAAGATTAAGTCCATGACAATGATTATGGACAAAAATCAAGGGTGGAGAGAGTGTTGGCCCAGAGACTTCCTAAGAGGGGGGTGAATTGGGATTAAAAAATAAATAAATGATTGCTTTTAGTTTAGAAAAGAGAGGAATAAGAAGTAGTATACTTAAGTTTGTCAAATTGATTAAGTACACTGAGTTCTGAGATCACCTGGATAAGGAAAAACTGTGCAGAAAATTTTACCCGAACAGTCCGGTCGATTTTGAGAATTGACCAAGGTTCACAGAGCAGTGCAGAAAATTTTACCTGAACAATCCGGTCGATTTTGGGAATTGACCAAGGTTCACAGAGCAGTGCAGAAATAAATCCAAAAGAGACCAGAAATAATAAATTTAGAGTTTACTAATCATATATCTGTTTTGAATAAAATATTTCAGGTTTCTATAACTTTAAAATACTTAAATTTAGATATGTTATATCACTTTGGTTCAAGAGAATTTGAGAGCAAAAGTGAAAAGAACACAATAAATTTATAGTCGTTCGGCTTACCGCCTGGTCCACTCCCCACGCTCTTCAAATGGGAATTTTCACTAAATCTCTTCGGCTTTTTACGGGAACTAAAGCCGAATAAACCTGATACAATTCTATGGCTTTTTACAGGAATCAAAGCTAAGAAAATCTATACATTACGGCTTTTTGCAGGTACCAAAGCCGAGCAAACCTACAAAACAAACTCAGAAGAAAATAGAGAAGGGTACAGGGTTTTGCTAGCCTTGCTAGCTCAATTACAACTTAAGCACAAAAAAATTAAATTACAGTGAAGAGCTCTATGCATACAACAACTTGCCAAGAGTAAAAAATCGTAGAAGTTCATGATTAAATTCTGTAATCTTAGGGTGAAAGAAAAGGAGAAAGTATAATGGTTAAGTAAAAACAAACATCTCAAAATATTCAGGAAAAAGCAAGCTTTAAGATTTGAAACTATTAGCTACACAGTTTTGCTTTTATTGTGCAACAAAAACAAAACAGTAAAGGTTCAGATTATGAAAAACTTGAAGCTACGACAAAACCCAAAAGCCAAGAAGGAATGTGAACAATGAGGATTACTGGTCTTGGCTTCAGAACAGTGAAAAGCACAGCACTCTTTCTTCCTTTTGTTTCTCTTGGAGTAGGTTTGTTTGCAAGTAGAAGCTTGAATGAGAGCTTGAAAGATTTTTTGAGCAGGAAGAAGAGTATAGAACAGTAGGAAAAGTATGCTTTTATTTTTCCTACAACAGGTGGTAAGCATGAAGCTTGAAATATTTGCCCTTTATTTGAATTAGCCAATTATAGACAACTATTTTGACATGTCATACAAGTGGACCAATGAGAAAATAGCAAGCAGAGGGCATTTCGGATATTTCTGGGTGATGATGTGTCCATTGGAACGTTGAAGACAGATTAGGTTCAGCTGGGTTTGTATTTTAAGAATAAAAGTCAAGTCCAACCATGCTTGGAATAAGAAAAATACTTTAAAAATAAAATCTAGGAAAAAAGGTTGATGTGATAAAGCATAGAATAGTAGTTTTATCCATTTTCCATAATGAAACATGTTGGAGTATTTTCAGCAAGAAAAAATATTTTAAAAATGGCTAAAAGAAGGTTAAAACACCCAAACTTTCACCCAAGGGCTAAAACAAAGAGAGAGTGTCACCTAAGATTTTGACATATTAGATAGCTTAGGTGGACAATATATTCAGCACAAAACTCAAAGACTGTTGAAAAGAACAAGTGGAATGGGAAATGCAAATATTTTTTCATTTTAGAATGAACAAGGAGTAAAGAAATAATTTTTTGGGAGATGTTTCAAATTAAAATATATTTTTAAAGTGGGCTGCTAGAAACAAAGTAGTGAAAATAAGATATTCTCAGTTTTGGAGATTTGGATGTGCCAAACGGTCAGCTGGGCAGTTGTGTTTGGGCCAGTCCAGAGAAATTCGGTTGATTTTAGAAATCGACCTATTTTTCCTGCAACTATAGAGATGAATTTCACAGCAAAGATTATCAAGGAATGGATAGATCTTAGGCTGACTAAGATTGAGTACAAGTTAGATCCTTGGCAAAAACATACATGCTTACAATTATGTCCTAGAAAAGAAAATAAAAAGAATCATGTAGTATACTTCTTTTCTTGAACTTGAATTTGGACATTCACTTCAATTATGATATAAATACCTGTTAGTATACTGAATTCGGAAAATATAAAAGGTCTGACACTATTCCTTTTTGCAGCAATAGGGGTCTTAATAGGTCACCCTGCTAACCGGACCGATTCTGATTCAATCTAATTGGATCTGGTCCGGTTCCAACCAGTTTCGGTTTGGGTCCAAAACTGATTGGCCTGACTTGTAATCGGTCGGAATCCATATATTTGGGTCGGGTTGGGTCACTCGGGTGTAATTAATTAAAAATATATATTTATATGTATTTATAAAAAAGTTATATTTTATATTTTTAATATTTCTTAAAAAACTTTACATGAAAAAGAAAAAAATTTCTAAAACATGTTATTAATATTAATGAAAAATATTATAATAAAATGCATTACCAAAAAAATTATTGTTTATAATTATAAAGAATTCTTTTAGAATACTCTTCTTCTTCTGAACTATTATTGTTAAATTCGTTCACAAAATTATACTGTTGATTTTGTGACTTGACAGTAAATCAATTTTGTAGACAAGTGTGCAAAGGGTTGCAGCAAAATAAGCTATTTCTGTAGTCTCCTATTATTCTTCTTGTAGTGAAAAAAGTTGATTCAGATGTTACAGTTATGCTTGTGCTGCTAGAACAACTCGAGCCAAATTAGATAAAATGAGGTATTATTTTAATGAGCTTTTCCACTGCTTCAATAAGCCCTATCATCGTTAAATTTCTCCTTGAGGTGTAAGTGAAACTGTACATTCAAATTTGTAGAGGCTTAACTTTGTGCCATGAATTTCTCGCTAGCAGGTGTTTTAACATGCTAATGTGTGAATTAGTTGTAATTGAATACAATATAACATAGTTAATCCTTTGATTTACTATTGTAAAGGAAAGCATCGTTATCACTGAGATAACATCAATCATCAAGCATCGAGAACAAGATTAGCCCGCTCAAGTCTATTAGCAAATAGAAACATCAGGCATGAGGTTAACTAAACCACACTGAAGAGATGGAGAAAATCAGATACTACTTACTATGATTGTCATGTGTATGGTTAAGATACAATATCAAATCCACGTGTATACAATAGTTTAAACTTATTTTAAAGTTATCTAAATTTAGAGTAAATTGCATTTAGGTTCTTTCGGTCTAGAGTTTTTGCATGCCAAGTTATAAATTTTGAATCATAGCATTTAAGTGTCTAAGGGCCTATTTAGTCCTTATGCTATTTTGGTTATGCAAAAAATTAAAATGATTTATTCATTATAAAAATTAAAAGTTAATATTAAATTAATTTTTATAACTCTCACATAATTTTTAATATAAAAAATTCATATTATTTTATTTTTTATATTTTTTTAATACATAAATTAATTTTATTTGATATCCTACATAATATTTTTTTATAAATCATCTTGTATAATTTTTAACATAATACACTAACTTTATTTCTTATTATATACATATTAAGATAAGATTATTGATTTTATGGCAAGACTAAATTGATTATATTATCAAACAGAGTCTAAAATCTTAGGATTTTTATGTGCTGGTTCAAAAATTTTGAATTGTAACAAGTAGGTCTTTCAGTTTAGTAATTTATTGTCATTTTAATCTCTTTATGCTTACATTTTGCCTGCGTGGTTTAAGTTGAATGCAACATTATAGGTAATAAAAGGACTACGTTACAATAAATAAATCCCAAAAGCCTAAGTGCTACTATTCAAACTCTATAGACTGAAATGAAAAATCATAAGGTCTAAGGCCTCATTTGGTTCGAGTTTTTTTTTATACATGAAAAAAAGTTATTTTATTTTTTAAGTTTAATGAGAGAGAAATTTATTTTACTATTAGAAAGTGTGTAAAATATGAAATATTTTTAATTTTAATATTCGTATTTGTATTGGATGTGAAATAAAATTGATTTTTATAGTTGAAATTTGTGTTGGGCAAAAATCTCATCTCGAATTAAACAAGGCCAAATTTGGGACCAAAGTACTATCAACTTTGATTTAAAATCTATAGACTATCAATATCAAAAAAAAAATCTATGAACTATCGCATAAAAATCTTAAGACCTCCAAAATCTATATGCAGTTTGTTCTAAATTTATTTTGAAATTGCTTTCAAATATATAGGTGGTTGAATTTTTAGTGTAGAGTTTATTTAGTTCGAAGATTATTTTAATTATGTCTAAAATTAAAATAATATTTTATTAAAATAATAATAATAATATTATTATTAAATAAATTTTTATCAGATTTTACGTAAATTTTAATATAAAATATTTTATTTTATATTTTAATTATTTTTAATAAAATTATATCTTTAATTTATATTTTTAATGAATAAAATATTTTAATTCAAATTAAATATTGGTAACAATTTTGGATTATTATCCATCTTTCTGCCAAAACATCCATCCGTACTTTCAGAAATTTTTTTTTTCAACCACAAAAATCAGCCAACCAAATCCTAAACAAAAAAGGAGAAGCAGAGAGGGAGATGGATTCCCTCGCCCTCCCTCTTCTTCCGTCTCCCATGCACTCCCGCTAGAGAGAGAGAGAGAGAGCGAGAGAGCGCGAGACATGGCGATGAATCCGCTCCATCACGCGGCCTCCACAGCAATGGCCGCAGTTTTCTCCACTCCCACGGAGAAACCACCAACATCCAATCTATTCCCTCATAAGGTAATATCTCTGCCCCATCTTTCCCTTTTGAGCTCAAAACCCACTTCGTGTTTGCCCATCTGTCAGAATTCTTCCAACGGCCATTTCATCTCCTGCAACCTCTTCCGGTTCGCTCCACAGATCAGAACAAGGGAAAAGAGAGCAGGTAACCCTAGTTCATAATTTCATATGCCTGATTTCGGGATCTGGATTTTCTAGCCCTGATAAGATGTTGAAATCGATTTAAGCATCCGCGATCTGTGTGCTTCCCTTAACTGAGGAGAATGTGGAGATGGTATTGGATGAGGTGCGGCCGGGTCTGATGGCGGATGGAGGAAATGTGGCCCTTCATGAGATCGATGGCCTCGTGGTGGTGCTGAGGCTGCAAGGGGCTTGCGGATCGTGCCCTAGCTCAACGATGACGCTGAAGATGGGGATCGAGACCAGGCTTAGGGATAAGATACCTGAAATTCTGGTTGTTGAGCAAATCCTTGATACTGAGACTGGATTGGAGCTCAATGAGGAGAATGTTGAAAAGGTTTGTATGCATTTCCTAATGATGATTCCTGAAGTCTTTTGCTAGGATTCATTCAGGTTTTTCTTGCGATAGTAGTTCAACAAATTTCTGACCCAAGTAGATGGAAAGCTAATTTTACATCTTTTAGTTGTCTACATTTTTTAAATGTGCAGTGACGAACATGTTAGTTTAGTTACATAATTCGGAAATCTGATATTTGTCTTGATAAGTCAAAGCCAGTTTTTCTATAACATCCGTATGTGACTTTAATACGGTGCTGCCAGAGCTCGAGTTTAGCCGTTGTCATAGCGGAAACACTAGGAAGTTGAAAGAAGGAATTAATTAAATCTTTCAAGTAGAACTTACTAAATGTATTTGCATAAATATAACTAACATCACCTGCAGAAATAAAAAGGAATGATTGGCCAAGAATAGTTCATACTATTCGATCCTAAATAACTGAGAAAAGATTATGATGATAAGTAAGAATTATTTTTGCCTTTGAGATATAATAGTTTCATTGAAACTATGAGGAATTGTGGCCAAGGAAGAAGAGGTTAACAAGATAGGCTTTTGGCTTGACACTGTTTCATCATGTCAAGCAACCACTTGCATGTATTTAAATATAAAAGTTTTTAGATGTAAGTTACTCTTGATATAGATTTACGAGGAAACAAAAGCTAAAGCCTCATTAGTATTATCATTGGGTCTTTATAACTACCATATCTGAAATGGTTGATTATCTTTTGATCCAATGATAAAACTTAAATTTATGCATTTAATCCAATTTAATTAAAATTTTAAAATAAATTTAATTTAAAATCTAATCACATTTATTGTCATATAATTATATTTAGAAAACTTCTGCGCTAAATTATAACAATTTGCCATAAATTTTTTGATTTCTTAAAATTTGAAAGTTAAGTAAATAACTAAAAATAAAGTGACAGACACATACAACAACCTAATATAAAATACAAGTAAGAATGCAGTCCTTGAGTCTCTAATGAACATTGGGAAAAAACAAAGTGCATACAGATTCAACTAATGATCTTTCTGCAAGATAGCGTGCTCTGAAACTAAAGTTGATGCGAGATGACAAAGATGAGGTGGTTAGAGTTTAGAGGATGTAGGAAAATATGAGAAAAAGTGGTGAATAATTAAAGTTTCTAGGATTCTCACCTAAGGTCCCCTACCATTCCCTTTTGGGATATTAATCCCTTCTAGAATTCCTAGGCTAACTTATTCCAAGCTCAATTGCACACAAAGTAAATTTTATTTATCAAAAATTCTCTAAATATGTATAAACTCATGTCTATTATAAGCAAATAAGCTAAAATAAAAATATGAAAAAAAAAACTAGATAACTATAACTTTAGATAATTAACAACAACAATAATAACAACAAACCAAACCTGTACCCCTCTAAATCGGGTCGGTTATGTAGATTTTTTATTTCCATTGCATTCTATCAAATAATAAATATTTATTTAACTTTAAATACATAAGATCATTTCTTATAATTTTTTGCTATATTTCTTTTAGCATTCTTTTTTTCTCATTTTACATGAGCAAGATCTAATAATTTAATTTTTTTTACTGGAGTTTCTATCAGCTTACGATTTATATGTTCAAACTATCTAATCATACACTTTCTGAGCTTATCATTATTTAAAGTCACTCCAACTTTCTCACGGTTATACTTATTTTTCATTTTGTTTTTTCACTTATATTTACTTATCTACCTTAGCATTTTTATTTCTGCGATATTTATCCTATTTGTGTATTTCTGTTTTGTAGGCCAGCATTCAGCATTATATAATATCACTGGCCTTACAATTATTTAAAATTTACTTTTAGCCTTATTTGGTTGAAAATTATTTTTGAATAAAAAATGAAAAAAATATTTTATTTTATAGAGTTGATGGGAAAAAATTATTTTAATATTGGAAGGTGTGTAAAATGTGAAATAAATTAATTTTAAAAGTTGTGTTGGATGTGAAATAAAGTTTATTTTTATACTGAAATTTGTGTTGGATGTGAAATAAAATTATTAAAATTTTAATAAATTTACAATATTAATTTACCTTTTTTTAAATGGTTGCCAAACAAGGCATTTAAGTTTGAGTGAAATTTTTTTAGAGGTAATTTCACTTAGGCTCTTAAGGTTTGCCTATTTTACCACTGATGTTTACAAGTTTGAAATAATGTCAAGTAGATCCTTTTAAATTACTATACAATTACACTGAGGTTCTAACTATTTCAAAAAAACTTTCAATCAGGTTCAATATAACATTTTGTTTAATATACCGTTAATTCATCTATTGTAAAAAATAAATATTTTTATTTACCATTTTATCTCTGGATCTGATCGGTTGCAAGCTCGCCGCGTGCTCACCATGAGCTTTTCGGGAAGCTCATCGCATGCTCTCCCTGAGCTTGCCCCTGCTGGTAGGCGACCTGCACGAAAGCAGGCCGCGCACGCCAGTGTGGCTTGTTTGCGCACAGCCGCACGGCTGCCAAGCAAGCGGTCGACTTGCCTGAATGCAAGGAGCCCCGCGCAACGGCGCATTCAGCTTGTTTGCATTCTGTCCCGTGTGCGACGACAAACGGCTGCCAGTGGCCAGCTTGCTCGAGTGCAGGCAGAGTCGCGGCGGTGGATGACATTCTAGCGAGGATGAAAAGCTATTGTGGTATACTTTGAAAATTGATAGAATAAGAGTATTTTTGTCATTTTAAAATACTTAACAATTCTGTTATGGAGGCGCTACGAAGATTTGTATATTATTTTTTGCAAACTTGTATGGCATATTTTGATACTTGTAGACTCCGTGGTAAATTGGCCAACCTCAGAGGCCTAAGTGGAATTATCCTATTTTTTTATTACACAATATGCTAGATGTATTACTCTATTTTATCCATTTTACTTGGACTTTGCTAATAGCATCAGTACCTATTTTACTATTATTCTATATGATTGATTCAACATATCTAAATCGCTTGCTCTTCTTGATAATTTAATCAACTATTATTTTTTTACTATAAGTGCTTTATTTTAATTAAATTTACACTTCATATATATTTGATTATTAATCTATTAAAATAAAAAAAATTTGATTTTAATGTATTTTTTTGAATTGAGTTTAGTCTTAGTATTTTTTCTAATATTATCGATGAGGAGAATATTATCGTCAAAAGCATACACAAACTTTTGTTTCCTTCAAAGCATTTATCTAAGAATTTTATCATAAATTTTTTCTAAATCAATGAAAATCAAATGTAAATCTTCTTTTTTTTCCTAAATATTTCCATTAAATTTCTTAATAAATGAATAACTTCTATAATAGATCTCTTTGGCATAAAACAAAACTGATTATGTAATACTCTAATATCATGACATAATCTATGCTCGATCACCCTTTTCCAAAATTTTAAAATATGACTCATTAGCCTAATTCATTTATAGTTAGCACAATTTTATATATCATTTTTATTCTTATGAATAGATACCAATGTACTTGTTCTCTATTCATTTGGTATCTTTTTTGTCTTCAAAATCATATTAAACAACTTAATGAACTAATAAATTATTTCATCTCATTCATTTTCAAGCATCTATTGAAATATCATTCAGTTTTATTGCCTTTCTATACTTTATCTTTTTTAAAGTTTTTTAATTTTAACTTTACTTATATACTAGATCTAAGCAATTTCTATTTTATTTTTAGATATTTAAAATCAATAAAATCAATTGTATTATCACAATCGTCATTGAAAAGCCTTTTAAAGTAACTCATTCATCCGTATTAAATGTTTTTATCTTTAAAATATATTTTTTTAGGAACATTTACATGGTGGACATAGAAATTAAACTAAGTTACAGATTTCATCATAAATCTCAAAATATTACAGATATTATATCTAAAACAGTTACTTTTTTTTGTTTTTCACATCCTGCAGTAAATTCTATCAAAATATTTTAATTATAGTTAAATCTCAATAAAATCTCAGCCATTGACTTTAAACTCCTGTCGAAAATTATGTCTACTCTATTTTTGGTTCTATTCTTACTAGAGTACCAAAGTTTGAAGTTTAAGCTATTAATTTTTTTGGCTTTCTCCCCTAACTATTTTATTTTCTGAAGACACAAAATATTAATTCTCCTATCAATCATAATATCTACTAACTCCATTAATTTGTATGTCGAGATGCTTGTATTCTAAATCCCTAATCTTATTCTAATATTTTGGATTAGCTTCCTTACCCCGTTCGTCCATGATGAGAAAATTTTTGCTCATTTATCACTACACTCGAGCACCAATGCAGCGATTCTTGTACACTTTTCACTATATTTAGATAATATAATGCATTGCTTTCAGGGAATGCCTTAACTTTAGCGCAATTTTTTAAAGAATTTATGTCATGTTTGTTTCATAAGCTTTACACTGATTTTCGACTACCTAACACAATTTTTTAGTTTCTCATCTTGGACTTAGGACCCGATAATGACGCGTTAACTCTAGATAATTATCCTAATAAAATAACTCTTAACTAATTTAAATTAATTAAATTTATCCATTTAAATGATATTATCTATATGATTAAATCAATTTAGATAAAAGTTAATTTGAATAAACCGACCAATTTAAATATGCAAAAATATAGATAATCTGCGTCATCTATCAAAAATCATATTATGAGATTTGATCTTAATGTTATGTCATTTGGTTATACGCATTAATTCTCCTTGGGTGAGAAGAACTTGACCTCGATGAGTAAGAGTCACATTTATTACATTGTATCTCTATGGGGTCTCCAGTAACTATATCGATCAGTTGCAGCTCCTCTATCCAATATAGCTAAGTTATTTGGAAAAGATATATCTCCATCAAATCAAATATTGCTAGTGTTTTGATTTCAAATATAAATCATCAATTCATCAAGAATTATTCGTTTTGCTCTTAATTTGAAATAGATTTGATTAGTGGACACTCAAGTATAAGATCGTTAAGATAGAAATATAGAAGGCTAAACCTCACTAGAAATAAAAATGAACACTACAAGATTCTTAATGACATACAAAATAAAATATTCCAACCTAATGCAAGAAACTATGACATCTATTAGGTGCATATTAAATATAAAACAAATGTAATTTTGAGATCAACAAATTTATTTGATAAATTTATCTCAAATAAACACAAATACTTTCTAAATTTAACTAGGAGATAAATCAAGATAACTTCAAATCCAACAAATTAAACCAACTTTAAAAATTTAAAAAATTTGGGTCAACCGCGAATAATAGTTTATCAAACAGATTTAACCATCACTTAAATTTAATAAATCAGATAAGATTATTCAAATATTGCATTGGGTTTCTCTCAAACTAAAATACCGGCAAGAATTTATTCTCAAATATAATTTAGGGTTCACACAGTCAAGCAAATCAAATAATTTAGATGAAAGATAACTCTAATTAAATTTCAATTTTTTTTTATGAATTAAAATTCAATTAACTAGTGATTGAATTAATTCGGATAAGAAAATATACCTAAATTAGGGAGTTTCAAAGAAAAGATGGGGCGTGGTGTCTAGAAAGGACACAGAAGTATTGGCTTACACTGAGAAGTTGCATGTGGTTGTGCAAGCACATAGTTAGGGTTGGATGCAGAGCAGAGTCGAGCATCGCAAAGTATGCAAAAGGAGCGACGTGCGAGGGCGGAGTAGGCGGCACTGCGCAGTGGTTGGCAACATGTGAAAGTGAGCAGTTGGGGTTCTGCGAGGCGTCAGTATAAGGGCTTGCGTGCAGGGAAGGCTCGCGTAAAGGATAGCTCGCGTAGGGCCCACGTCATGAGCCTTGCGAGTGCACGCAAGTGCACGGCTCACGCAGGTGGGTGGGCTTGCGGGTGGTGAGTACGAGAAGTAACGAGGCTTGCACACAGAGCAAGCGCGCACTCACGCTTACTAGAGGATTTGCGTCTCGAATGTGCAAGTGGATAGCGAATTAGAGTCCGCATCAGCACAAGGCCGGTTCGCGCATGAGGAGCAGGATGGGTTAACTCGTAAGGATATGGCTTACGCGCCGAAGGCATCCCTGTCTCGCTCTTGCAGAGCTTAGGCTCGCACGACATGGGCTAGGCATGGGTTTTAACAGTTGGAACTGGAGCGACGGCATAGGCGGAGATGGATGACTATGTAATGGCAGAGGCAACAGTGGAGCCTAGCTTTGATACCAAAATTGATACAAGAAAATATGCTCTGATACCAAAGTTGATGTGGGATGATGAAGATGAGGTGGCTAAAGTTTAAAGGATGGAGAAAAATATGACAAAAAGTGGTGGATAGCTAGGGTTTCTAGGATTCTTGCCTATAGTCTCCTACCCTTTCTTTCTAGAATAGCAATTTTTTTCAAAATCCCTAAGCTAACTTATTTTAAGGTCAATTGTGCATAGGGCAGATTTTATTTATCAAAGATTCTCCAAATATGTACAAATGTTAGCTTACTTATAGGTGAATAAACTAAAATAAGAAAATAAAAATTAAATAAATATGATTCTAGATAATTATCCAAATGAGATAATTTCAACCGATTTAAATTAATTAAATTTATCCATTAAATTGGATTATCCAATATAATTAAATCAATTTGAATAAAAGTTAATTTGAATAAATCTAACCAATTTAAATTTGAAAAAAAAATAATAATCTGCATCATCTATCAAGAAGAGTGTCATAAGATCTGATCTAAATTTCCCGTCATCTACATGTCTCCATCAAATCTATTAATTCCTATTGACTAATTCAATTTGATCATAAGTACGTGAGTTTTAGGGTAATGTGACAGTTGAAATAGTTTCTAAAAGATGTCATAAGGTCTTTAAAAAGTGTTTGACGAGCTTGATAATACATCACTTGGAACTCAAACTAACCGACCACTCCATCATGTGCTCTCTACACATGATGATATGTGCTCGATGTAAATGCAATCCTATAACTAATCTTAGGATTGGTAGAATTGTACTTGATCAATTTGAACCAATTATCTTAAAATGCTCATAGCCCCAATCATCTGTCAGCTGTATACTATCTAATTTATATAGTTAGATGATTTAGTTAATTTGGTCAAACCTATGATGTGTTTTTTATTCTCTATTTTATCATCATTTCTTTAATTTGTTATTTTATTTTTTCCATTTCTACCTTATAGTATTTTTTTTCTTCTGTTAAGCTAAGATCTGCTATACCTATGGAAATAAGTATAGAATGTGCTCTTTCCTAGGCCTGAAGAATGACCGTCTCGGTGAAGTCCTATCATCTCTCAAGGGAGATCTAGTTACAATATCTAATATCTTACTAGTTTTGACATCTGAAGTAGGAGTTGTGGAGATGGTACAGATTTAGGATCATATTGTTTAGAAACCAATAGTGCAATTATATGATATAGAAGAGTATCTCATCTCTAATTATTATTTAAATTCCTCCTGGGTTTTTATTGACCCTAATTTATATCGATCAAGGCAATCCTCTAATCTTATGTTATAACGTCTTGCTTGACCAATAAGTATTAATTTGTGCATCATATCTTTTCTAACTCAATTAATTCATAATATTTAAAATAATGATAAATGTTATGTCCTCACTCTTTATATGAAAAATAATCCAAATCACCAAAAAAAACTAGGAGTTAACTATTTCATCTAAGGGTAGTAGTTTCCTAGCACACCTTATGCAATTCAAAGTAGCTCTAACATCAAACAGTAAAGTTCTCAATTCATCATTCATTCTAACGGTAAGGTGTAAGTGGGTAACACAAGTACTCAGATTACAATGAGAATGCAAATATATTGTAGACTTTGTAAAACAAATTAATAATATAAAACATTTAATAAAATACTTTAATCTAAACCTAGCTCGGATGCTAAGTTGATACATGACGAAATAAAGATGAAATATGCAATTTTAAAATCAACAAATTTAGATAGCAAATTACTTCAAATATGTATGAAATATTTTTAAATATAATTTGATAATAAATAAGAGTTTCAATCTTGCGAATTAAATTAATTTTAAATTTTAATTAAATTGAATCATATGATAATATATATACCAACTAGATTAGGGTTTAATAATATGAATTCAATAAATCAAATCTAAATTTCTAAATTAATTTAGAATTTCCTGAAGTTAAAAGACCAACATAATTTAATATTCCAATGGAATTTATGATCTCGCAAGTTAGTGCAACATGAAAATGTGATCAAGCAAGTACTTTCTGTAAAGTCAAAATTAGTAAGTAATTAAATTCAATAAAAGCTTATCTCAATTAACCTAAAGATTGAAAGTTTAGGCACTCAGACGTAATTTTTACATTAATAAATTTAGATAAGGAAAGAAAATATTTTATTTTATAAAGTTGATGGGAAACAAATTTATTTTAATATTGGGAGGTGTGTACGGTGTAAAATAAAGTTGATTTTAAGGTTGAAATTTGTGTTGGATGTGATATAAAGTTGATTTTTAATGTTGAAATTTGTGTTGGATGTGAAATAAAGTTATTGAAATTTATAATAAATTAAAAATATTATTATTATATTTTTTTCCTAATTTTGGGCAAAGTAAAACTATTTTAGAGTTTTATTTAGTGTATAATTTTGTAATTACTAATATTTTATTCAAGAAAAAAGATGATCACATTATCACTTACAAGAATTGATCTTCAAAAATTCAAATTGATTATTTCTTATAAGAAAATGAGATCGCTCGGATTGTAAAGATTATAACATTAGTTCAAGTGATTGTTTGACTATCCAACATCGATTAATAATTTTAGATTCCATGATAAAATATTAGAGTAGGAATAATAAGTTGAAACACTATCCTCGAACTCGATGGTGGAATCTAAAGAATAAAAATAGATTATTTTTAAGAAGAAGGTTCTAGAACTTTGGCAGTGAAATATTATAAAAATTATTTTAAAAATAAGAATAAAAATAATTAAGAGAAATATAAAGTGGCCAGACGAGAGTCTAAGAAAGTAGCCAGCAATGCAAAAAATATGGCTCTTAAGGATTTATACAGGAAGCTAGATATTAAAGAAAGAGAAAGACAGATATGTAAGATGGTCAAGATAAGAGATAGAAAAACTAAACACTTAGCTTATATAAAATACATTAAGGATAAAGATCAAAAGGTACTTTTTATAAAGAAGATATCAAAAATAAATGAGTGAGTTACTTTCAACAGCTTTTCAATAATGGTTATGAAAATACAATTGATTTTACTGAACGCAGCACCAAAAAAAAGTAAAAATTACTCGTACATCAGATGAATCAAAAAAAATTTAAAAAAGATGAAGTATAAAAAAACAGTAGGACCGGATGATATGCCAATAGATGTTTGAAAATGCTTGGGAGATGGAGTTTTTTGGCTCATTAGATTGTTTAATATAATTTTGAAGACTAAAAAGATGTCAAATGAATAAAAAAAGAGTACACTAGTACTTATTTACAAGAATAAAAGCGATTTACAGAATTATGCCAATTATAGAAGAATTAAATTAATAAGTCATACTTTAAAACTTTGGGAGAGGGTGATCGAACATAAATTATGCCGTGATACTATGGTATTAGAGAATCAGTTTGATTAAAAATAGGTTAATCTACTATAAAAGTTATTCATTTATTGAGAAGTTTAATGAAAAAATTTAAGGAGGGAAAAACTTATATTTAGTTGTTATTGATCTTGGAAAAAGCTTATGATAAAATCTCGAGGAAAGTACTTTGGAGTTTTAGAAAAGAAAAAATGTATATAAAGGAGTTATTACTTGTGTTCGGATACAAAAAGATTTTACTATGAATTTTTCTATTACAGTCGAATTACCCCAAAGCTCAGCTTTTAGTCCATATCTTTTTACTTTAGTTATGAAAATCTTGACTCGATATATCTAAGATGAAGTGCCTTGGTGTATGCACTTCGCAAATGATATTATCCTTAATGATAAAACTAAAGAGGGAGTCAAGCAAAATTCAAACTTTAGAGGAATACTTTAAAATCTAAAGGTTTTATCATTTAGTCAAAAAAGAAGCACTTATGTTTATGATGTGACAATTGGTGATCAAATTGTTAAGAAACGTGAGCGCTTTAAGGCCCTGTTTGGTTGGAGGCTAGGCCATAGCCAAAATGACCTCCAATAGCCTCTAACTATTCTATTAAAAAAATAATTAAAAAAAATTAAGTATAATGTGTTAAAAATTGTGTGGAATGTAATATAAAGTAAATTTTTTTATTGAAGTTTATATATTGAGGATGAAAAATAAAAAATTCTTTAATAAAATAGTTGGAGGTCATTTTGGCCATGATCATGGCCAAAAATGATCATGGCCAAAATGGCCTCCAACCAAACAGGGCCTAAATACCTTGGATCAATCATATAAAGTGATGGTGAAATAGATGATAACGTTATTAGCAGTATCCAAATAGGATAGGTAAATAAAGAAATGTTTCTAATGCATTGTGCGATAGAAAATTTTCACCTAGACTAAATGGTATATTTTATAAAACTGTAGTAAGACTGACGATGATATATGATGCTGAATGCTGGCCTACAAAGAGAAAACAAATAAATAAAATAAGTGTTATAGAAATGAAGATGTTAAGGTGAATGCGTAGGTATACAAGAAAGGACAAAATGAAAAATGAGTATGTCCACGAGAAAGTTGGAGTTTCATCAATTAAGAATAAACTTAGAGAAAGTCGGCTTAGATGGTTTAAATATGTAAATCGTAGGCCAATTGAAACTCCAGTTAGGAAAATTGAGTTATTGGATTTTGCCCATTTACAAAGAGAAAGAGGGAGACCAATGAAGACATGGCAAGAAACTATAAGACCTGATCTTACTTATTTAAATCTATATAAGAATTTGTTAATTGATAGAACGCAATGAAAATAAAGGATTTATGTATTAAGTCTTTGTTATTGTTGTTATTGTTATCAATTAATCAAAGCAAGGTGTTCTCATCTTGGCTGTTGGCTATGACATTTGCTTGATATGAATACTGTTAATGGCATCCCTACCAACTTGATTCATCGAATCATGGTGATCTTCACTTTTAGAATAATCGGAAACTATTGTTCATTATTTCAGAATTTGAACAATTTTTTTTTTTTGAAGTAGAATCTGAACAATTTAGATAAAACTAATGATTATGATTATGATTATGATGGTGCAAAATTTTCAGCATGGTCTACAATAGGCTCTGAGATATAATAATTTGATGGAAAATACATGATGGACTTTTGGCTAGGAGAAAAGTTTAAAAGAGAAATTTACATACATACCACAAAAAAACTTGGCTATTTCAAAATTGAACACACTAACACTTTGAATGTACACGTAGGATATCCTGAAGTGGTTTGAATGACAGTTTAACAACCTGTTATATTCACTCATGTTTACTATATGCACTTGCATATAATGGGGTATAGGTTGAGAAAAGGAGGGTGTATATAATAAAAAGTGTTTCTATCTGCAAATGAATGTTTTAAGGTGCTTTGGTAGTAAATAATTAAGTTTTTTATGGCATGCATGTAACTGACCCTGAAAGGAAAAGGTATGGCATGTGGACCCAACATTTCTTTTATCATTCATGTGAAATCCCTTTATATGTATTTTATTGGTCTTACAGTTTCGTTTTTTTAGACATAAAAACTCCTCATAAAGTTATGACACTTCATTTTATGAATATGGAATCTTCGCTTTTGTTCTTTCATAACCTACATGATTCTTGGTAGTTTGTAACCATGCTCGTCCTATAAAACAATCCTACTATTCTGTCATTGAACCTTATTTTACTTCAAGCTTCTAACTAATTGCATAAAAATAGGTTTTATCAGAAATAAGACCATACCTAGCAGGCACTGGAGGAGGGGTCCTTGAACTTCATCAAATTGACAATTACATTGTGACAGTCAGGTTGAGTGGACCTGCAGCTGGAGTGATGACTGTAAGAGTTGCTCTATCACAAAAACTGAAAGAAAAAATACCTTCTATTGCTTCAGTCCAGCTCACTGAATAGCGAAGGCCACTAGGTAAACCGTTCTTATCCGTAGAACTTATATTTTTTCGAATACCGTGTAGATCACTGTAAAGCAATGCTATCTTTTTTTTTTTTTTTGCTTCTTAATCAAGCTTCATGTTTTACTTGAAACTATAGCTTTGTAGTATCTGCTTATTTATTTCAGATTTCTCTTCAGTATGTCCAAGTAAATATCATGTTTTCCTCTTTTCCTGTAAAATTGAACCAAATTCAGTATCTGACCTACTGTTAGTCCTCGTCAAGATCTTCATCAGGTTCAGTAGGAAATTTTTGTTCTGAAATCAATCTGCATGTATCTGACTTCTTGTAGCGCAGTATGCACTTAAATTCTATTCAATTCTATCTCAACCAATAGCTCCAATCTACCCTTCTTGTTCTTCATTTAAATACCATAGAAATGCATAGTATTGTTATACATCCAATCTTTTAGATTTCCTCTGTATTTTTGGTGTTGTCTTTTTGTTGACAACTTGTAGGAGTCAGATAATTCTACAGAGCGTATCATATGAATGAATTAGAGAACTCAGATGAAAATTTTCAACGGCAATTATTAAGATGCAATTAATATATGTGCCTTGGTGCCAGATTATTGATGAAAGGATATATCACATCGACATCACATACAACAACAACCAAGCCTTATTCTTATTAGGTGGGATATATATATCACATTGCATGCAATGAGGAAAAAATCTTTATCTTCAATTTGTTGGGTAGTAAAAGAGATGCAACATAAGAACTTCACAGGAGGTTATCTATCATAGTATTACTGTCACCCAAATATATTTAATTGTGGTGTCCTGATAGGATTCGAGGCCGTACTACTGTTGTTCATGCATCCTCTGAGAGGATTTCATCCAATCCTGATCGTGAATCCATTCTACAACAAATACTACAAAATCCTGATGCCTATATTTTGAAGATGTTGCTGCCTGCCGCCTTCGGGGAACAAAATCTGGAGAGCATTGATAGCGGTGGAGATGGCGATAATTATGGTGGCTACAATTGGTAAGGATGAAGACAATGGCTTGGGTTTTGCGGGGAACGGTGGATTTCTCTCTCTCTCTCTCTATGATCTATCTCTACAAGGGAATTTGATAATTACCTAAGATTTTTATACCTTTCCCTTTAGAAATATAGATGACTTCTGCAATCTCTTTAGAATTAGAATTCACAAACCCAGAATCATTTATCATAGTTCATCTCAAGTGTTCCATGCCTCACCCTAAAATAAGATAAAAAAGACTTATGATTAAACCAAACAATTAAATAAAATAAATAAACAAAAACTTTTGACTGATTCAAACATTATCAAATAGTAAAATAAAATAAACTAAAAGTAAATTGTGTAGTTCATCTCTCAACATGTCATACAATTTAGATTATCGATTATCATGATGTCCCAATCAAATCCTTTCTTCTTGGCTTGGAAATATTTGCTCGCAAAAGTTAAGAATTTGACATTACAACCCTAGTCGTTACGGTTACTTTTAAAGCCATTTGAACTTATTTTCGCAAAACTAATCTCTTCTCATTAGCAAAACAATCCCTCCTAAACTCTGTAACATGCAACATTCACACTGAACGACGACATACCAAATGAATAAAATTATACTATCTTTCATTACAGTTTTTGACATTCATGGATAAATCCTCGCATAACAACTCAAAAGAAAGAAAAATCTTAGTAATTCATTATTGCAATGTTTTACATTCCTTTTTCCATAATGGAAAAGAAAAAGAAATAGGGTTTTACTTCTTCAATTAATTAATACCACTCAGCCATAGAATTACAAAGAGAGTGGGGGATTAAGAAATAGAAATAGAGCCATTCATCCCTACTGATATTCCCTTATTCCTTCTACACTGATCAGACTGTATAGTGTTGCTGGATGGTGTCAATATCAAGACCCTTGAGCTTCACAACTGACTCCACATGACCCTTCAAGGTGTTGAGCTCCCTGAGCCTGTGAATTATTCAGATGATAATTTTTAGGCCAAACTTCCAGAAGTTTATAATCTATGAGAATTGAAGGCTTTTCTTAGGACTTGAATTCATATATGCCGACTATGGGTAAGGTTCTCAGGGTTTAGAGTTAAAAACTTATTCTTCTCCTGCGAGTGTTAATTAGGGAGGGATGCTTACCTTGCAACTTCAGCACGTCGCTTAGCTTGCTCTGCTATGTCAGAGAGCTCGTGGTAGCTGCTCTTTTCATTGAAGATGCTGCTTTCAGGAGGTTGGAGGCCGTGGAGAGTTCTTTGTGCCATAGCCCATTGTGCCTCCCTCTCCTCCCTACCATAATCCTTTTTGGAAGTGAAGGCAGTCTAGAGTAACAAAAGCTCATGATCAGTACTCTGAAGAACTTGAAAAAAAAAATGGTGGCTAAGTTGACAGCAGATGAAGGAAACACGAGTTTACCTTCCTCTCAATGAGAGTATCCCATGCCTTTCCACTGAGAATGTAGCGAATGGTGAACTTGAATACGTCTAGAGGAACAAAGAAGACGACATTGTAGAGCCAGATAACTCCTGCCCAGCCCCAACCACAACCTTTGATTTTCGCAAAGCCCCAATTCGCATACACAGCAATGAAAGTGGCAACCTGTCAAAGACCATGATGCATTTGTCACGCATTAAAAGAGCAAGAACAGAACTATCGATTACTCTGCAAATCATCAAGTAATATCTGGCATTTCTCGATTTGCAGCTACATTGAACCCAATAAAATAATTTTTTCAAGGATAAAAAATGTCTTGTTATAACACAATAAAGAGAAAATCTCCAGTCAATAAGACCGATAACATATCTGGTTTTGATGGCCTGCAGGAAAGTGAAGAGATCAGGCTGGTTCTTTTTACTAGTGATAGCAGCTCCAGGTGGGTTTGTTAAGAAAGAAAATATTGAGGTATCTGACCAAAGTCAGAATCAACTGGGATGTCCTGGTCCCAAACATTATCTAAACTCAAGTTCATTGAAGGTATCATTGATTAGAACTTCTTCTACTAGTTCCGGCGTCATAGCTTTAACTCAATGATTTGGAGAATATATCAAGCTACTCTATTTTCTTTCAAAGAAAACTGACTACTTGATAAAATATAGATAAGAGAGACAGGTAACTCACAAGCTGAGCAATGATGAATGCACTGACAAGGAGAAGTCCAGGGCGTTCCATGAAGCACCAGCTTCGAGATCTAGTGACGAATATCAAGGCCTGGCTCACTATGCTAACTTGGAGGTAAAGTGCAGCCATCATTTCATGATGACTATCTCTGAGCGATCGAACACCAAATTTATCCTGTATATCCAATGATTTGATTGGCACAAATTCATAATACATATATCAATAGAGATAGTGTAATAGAGAGATACTAACAGAGAAAAAGTGTGTTTCCTTCATAGCCCAAAAGAAGATGACAGTCATCAAAGCAAGATAGCTACCCAAAACAATTCCAGTTGCAAAGATCTCTTTGAGCTTCCAGCTATCAGGTACTGGAGATGGCTTCACTCGATCTTTTGAGATTGTCATGATTGTACCTTAAAATCAGAGCAATAACTCAATTTTTAAGCCCAAAAAAAGGCTAAATGTTCTGCTAACTAATTGAAAAAAGAGATGCATACCATCATTCAATATGGCAATGATCAAAACCATGAAAGGAGAGAAGTCAAACTTCCAAATGAGGGCAATAAGCATGAATCCAAGCTACAAGATTCAGCAGCATATAAGTTTTAAGTAATGGAACTCAAATCCTCAATTACATATGAAGCATTACTTACCACAATACGGATGGTGATGGATACAGCATAAATCTACAGAACATGAACTACAGTTAGTGAGTCATTCTCAAATATGAAGATAAGAATATTCACAAGTTACACAAAATTTCTGAAAATTACCGTATAGTTCTTCATTCTTTGGAAGATGGCTCTGCTGGTTAGAACAGCACTAATGATGACACTTAGCCCAGGCTCAGTCAGAACAATATCTGAAGCACTTCTTGCAGCATCAGTGGCATCCGCAACAGCAATTCCTATGTCTGCCTTCTTCAATGCAGGGGCATCATTAACACCATCTCCAGTCATTCCACAAATGTGCTTCCTCTGCTGCAGCTTCCTAACAATCTCATATTTGTGCTCTGGGAATACTCCGGCAAACCCATCGGCTTTCTCAATCAACTCATCAACAGGGAGGGCATCGATTGATGCATCTCTGTTTTGGCCTAACAATGCAGATGATGGGTACATGTTGGTTCCCATTCCAAGCCTTCTCCCCGTCTCCTTAGCAATAGCAAGTTGGTCACCTGAAAATTATCATAATACATGTTTAATAATACAAAATATTTAAATTGCAAGAAATCATGTATCATATAAAGTATATAGGATGAACAACTCTACCTGTTATCATCTTAACATTAACACCAAGATTGAGAGCTCTACGAATAGTTTCAGCACTGTCATGCCTTGGTGGATCAAAAAGAGGTAACACGCCGACAAACTGCCACGAACTTCCTGCGCTTTCCTTGCTCTTCTCTGGGACATCCTGATTTTTTTTATTAATAAAAAAAAAATGATGTTTAGAGAGAGTAATTCATTAGACTAGTTAGTACAATTAAAGGACTAGAGTGCAAAAACCTGAATAGCAACAGCAAGAGATCGAAGTCCACGTTCCGCAAACTTGTCTATAATACTGTGAACCTTATTCTTGACATCTTCCCTAGCATTGCTCAAACTTAGTATCTGCTTGCATTCACAACTGAAGAGTAAGACAGCTTCCAAAAATTTCAACTAGGGAATTGAAAAGAGAGATGATTTACCTGCTCAGGGGCACCTTTGCTCACACGATGCCAATGCCCATGAGCATCAATGTAGGTCAAAGCAGTTCTCTTGTCAACAGGATTGAATGGAAGGAAGTGGACCTCAGTGATACCAGCTCTTGCCTACATGAACAAGAGATTCAAGCATCAAAATGACAACTAGGGATCAAACTCGCCAGATGTTTTCAGTTGATTTGAAACACAATCAAAATTTCAAATTGACTCATGACCAAAAAGTTTTTTATCAAAATTGTTTGAAATTTACATGGCTCACTCAGAATGTGTTTCTGGTGGACCTTATTTTATCAACAAAATAGCTGTTGCAAAGGTTCATCTTTCGCTAAGCCTGAGCCAGTTGGAGCTTCTGGGTTCAAATCTCACCTCTCAATTTAAACTGATATTTTACCACTGTATTCTGACTTAATTTCTACTGTCTGGCTCTGTTTTTTCATTTTGGAAATGAGCAAGCTCGATTTAGGTAAAGTCACCGAAATTAGCTCAATGTCACCCCTAATCATGATCAAACTATTGTCAGAATAAATTACTAGTAGTAAATAAACCATACCTCTTTAGGGTCTGCAAGCATTCCAACCATGGCGGCATCGATGGCATCCTGATTTTCAGTCCTCGATGCCCTTGCAGCATAAAGAATAACATCATCTTTGCTAACACCCTTTGCAAAAACCTCTACAAGATTTTTGTCAATACTCAGCTTGTTAAGCGTAAGTGTTCCAGTCTTATCACTGCAAAGAACATCCATGCCTGCCATCTCCTCAATTGCAGTCATCCTCTTTGTAATTGCACCTTGTTGAGAGAGCCGATGAGACCCAATGGCCATGGTCACTGATAGAACAGTTGGCATGGCAATCGGAATTCCTCCGATCAAGAGGACAAGGAGGTTATCAATCCCATTCTTGTACTTTCGGTGTTGGATTGGATACATCACAATGATCTCGATGACCATGCCAATGGCGATCGAGCAAATGCAGAAGTTCCCAATGGCAGTGAGGACCTGCTGGAAGTGGCCAACTTGATTGGTGCTATCAACAAGGTGGGCAGCCTTCCCAAAGAAAGTGTGGACTCCAGTGGCAATGACCACTGCCTCAATCTCTCCTTGTTTGCAAGTTGAACCAGAGAAGACCTCGTCACCCGGGTTCTTGGTTACCGGGAGAGATTCGCCGGTGAGGGCAGACTGGTCAATCTTGAGCGGATCACCCTCAAGAAGTCGAGCATCAGCCGGGATAATATCTCCCAACTTGATGCTGATGATGTCTCCAGGAACAAGAATGGATGCATCCTCCTCAGTCCAACGACCATCACGGAGCACCTATAAAGCAGTTGGACATCACAGAAATCAAGCATTGATCACTCATATAAATTCATTAGGAAATCTTGACACAAACTTGCAGCAATCACACATATGAACTGAAACAGCAAAAACTGATAGGAACAATCGAGAATCGATAAGATTGACTTCCAGTTACCTTTGTTTTGGGAGCAAGGCGGGCCATAAGTGCGGCAGCTGCATTGCCGGCGTTGTTCTCTTCGATGAAGGAGATGGTAGAGTTGATGACCAGAAGGACGACGATCCCAATGAAGTCCTGCCAATCCGGGTCTTTCCCCCTCGCTGCGATAGCTATGATGGCCGCCGTCTCCATCACCCATGAGAGCGGATTCCACATGAAGCCAAGAAACTTGAGAAGCTTGCTTTCCTGTGGAATAACCCGAAAAGAAATTTGTAAAAAAAAAGAAATTCGATCTACAGGAAGAGTTTCTTAAGATGAATTTTCGAACAAAACGAGAACCGTTTTCTCTTCCAGCTTGTTGGGGCCAAAGATCTGGAGCCGGTGGGCTCCCTCCTCGGAGCTTAGACCTTCCTTGGTGCATTTCAGCTGCTCGAAGACCTCTTCGACGGGAATCCTCTCCTGTAAACAAGCACAATGACAAGTCGTTTAGATTTAAAATCATTAACAACGCATTCAGCACCAAACGCAATATCAGAAGGCTATGAACTCGTTACTGAAACAGTACGGTGAGAATTAAAAAATCTTTACCCCACAAAAACAGAAATCTCCGAAGAAAAACAAATTTCTCCACCTGAAATGCTTTAAATCACCAAAAAAATAACGGGAAAAAAAAGCTCGACAGCTGCTGTACTTGCAGAAGCAAGGAATTTCTCTTTACTATCATCCTCTTTTAGCTCCCCTTTTTACTCAGCTTATGAATTCTCTCACTAAAAGAAAAAGAATGCAGAATCAAAGCATCAAACAGAGTCGCAATCAGGATTGAAACCGAGCTTACATCCACACAATCCAAATCATCCGATAACCCCTGCCATAATTCGAGAAATAAGAACAGAACAAGCTCTGTACCAGATCGACGGTCTCGTTCTTGATCTCCTCCAGGCTTATCCCCCTGTCACCCGCCATGCCGCCTTCCTCCTCGATCCACCAATCAAAACCCCTAATATGCTCCAATCCAAAACCCAAAGCCGACAGAGATCGCGAACCCTCCGATTCCTATCTCTCTCCAACCATGGATCTCTCGATCTCCACCGGAGGAGGAGAAGAAGACGACGACGACGACGGCGTGGAGAAAGACGAAAGAGATTGGATACTGGAAAAGCAGAGGCTGCAGCCGTTCCCCTCCTCGACTCTCTCCCACCAGCTTTTATACCCGCGGCCTTTAGTCCACGTGGCGCTTCCACAGCGCCAGGCCCGAGCGGCACCCAAAAGCCACCCGCGATTGCGCTCGTGACATTTGACTTTATTGCCCACGGGCCCGCCGCCGCGCATCCGGGATCGTTCGCATGCGATGGCCTGAATGGACGGCTGGGATCGCGTTTACTTCTCCTTGCAGGTCTCTCCAGGGCAGCTCGAATGCGGGAAAGCTAGGCTGGTGCTGGGGATTTCACACTAAAATGGAGCCCGTTCGCCGACCTAAACGGGCGGGTCGGGTCGGGTCGGGTCGGGTTGGGTCACAGCCCGATGCATTGTAGCTAAAAAATTTCATTTTTCTTTACCCATTCATCTTTATCGAGATTTTAAAACTAAATTTTAGTTTTTGTTTGAATCTTTATATCAAAAATATCAATTTCAATAATTTTAATAATTTTAGCATGTATATTTACCATGAATTTTAACAGTAAAAAAAGAAGAAGATAGAACTCTTTTATATATATATTTTGCTTCCACCAATGCAGTAAAAAAAGAAGACAAATAAAATAAATTCTAACTCCAAAAGAGAAAGAAAGAACTTCAAAAAAATAAAGAGAATATCACTATCGCTTTCAGTGGCTTTTGAAGCTATTAGAGTAAACAAAATTAAAAGTTGAGAGAAAGAAGAAAAGGAGGGAACCATAATAGGAAGGCCGCTTCAAGAAGTGAATGCCCTAAAAGAGTTTAAGTAGTACTTTTTGCAACGAAAGCCACCTCTTAAGCCCTTCATTCATCTGGGTGTTGTATTTGTCATCTCGTTGTTATATTTGTTGCCTCTAATAGTATAACTAGATTATCGCTAACTTTGTTTGACATGAAGTAAAGGTCAGAGCTAATGCTTGTTATCTGTTAAAGCGATCATGTTCAGCATGAAAAGTAAGACAAAACTAAACATCTGAAGTCTAATCTCAAGAAAAAAGATTTTTTTATTTTTTATAGAATCAAGAGGGGGGATGTGGAGTCAATCAAATGTATGGCTCTTATCTACTCAAAAGAGAGGCCAATATTGTTCCATTCTCCTCAAACAACAAAAATAAAAGTTGTTGTCTCATAAGAAATGTTAATTATAGATGACAAGTAGAAGTTATCTTGATCTCCTGCTCTTACTTCTTCCCTTTTTTTATCGTCCTAGGGTTGAAAAATAGAAGAGAAAAGAGGATAAGAAGAAAGTATGCACATAAAAAGAATATCAATATTTCGCTTTGCTTTTGCCTATAGAAGCATCCTGTTCCCAAGCTTTGAGTTCTTTTCTCTTGTATGCTACTTCTAGTTTGGAAAAGACAAAGGAGAAAGAAAATGCCTTAAAAAAGTATAGGAGAAGAAGTTTTTAATAGAAAAATTATCACAGTGAGTAAATTCTAGATATTGAGAGAATTGAAATTGATGATGAGACCACAATAATAGAAAAATATTTTTTATTTAATAAAGAATGTTAAACTAATAATCATCAATAAATAATACTCATTCCAATGATTTATGGAGATCTTCGTCGCTCAATCATTAGATTTACGCATCTACAGTGCAAATAAATGTGTCAATTCTAACAATATATAAGTATAATTTTATAATTCTCTATAATTGTTGCATTTGGATCCACACTTTTTGATCTGGACCGTCCACGTAGGAGCTTCGTGGAATCCACGTAAGCAAGGCCTCCACGGCGAACAAGAGATGTATCATCCCGAACAGCAGACGCCGAAGAGCTCAAGGCGAAAAGCAAAGACCTGATCTGACAGACGCCTGACCGTTGGGAACCGTACTGCTCTGGAAGAGGAAGTGGTTTTCCCGCTGACGAGTCGTACCCTCTGTACATCGTACAACTGAGGTCAGATAGTAGCTCTCTGCAGGCATTAAATGAGCCGCCACTAGAACTGTAGATTATTCGGCTGAAGTGACTAGACAGAGCAGATCAGAGTATATATATCTTATATAAACAGCCTTTAAAGGGGGCTGAGATCTAAAAAAAAATCCTTTGAGCATACTGTAACCAAAAAAGAAAAGCAATTCTAGTAATCTCTTAAGCCTCCTCGAAAAGGAGCCATGATTTTTCCGCCAGCCGGTTTTCCACGTAAAAAATCTTGATTATTTCCCGTCATAACAATAATTATTTATTCATTTGCATTGATCTATTTTATATTTTATTTTTGAGGCATGTTCTTATAAACTATTCAAATTTTTGAAACTTTAAATATTATTAAAAAATATAATATTTCAAATTTTAGGTGGTATATATGCAAATGCATTTTTATTCTTTTTTAAACAAAAGAATACTACAAAGTTTTCTGGTATTAATATGGATCGAACATCGAAAATTGATCAAAAATTAAATTAATTTTAGATTGAATCAAAATTAAGTCGATCTAAATGAGCAGACTAACGAGCCAAAAGTTTGGCTCGGTAATAATTTCAAGCCGATTTTGAGCCGGGATAGGCTCGGCTCGATCCAGCTCAAAAGTGAATAGAATTAAAATACATTTTATATTATAATAGATATATGTATATATATATAATATTAAATAATATATATATATATGTTATATAATATATATATTATAAATTAAGCCGATCTCAAGTAGAATCTCAAGTAAAATTGAAATTTGATTTATTTTTCGGCTCAAAAATGAATCGAAACTGGCTCGAAGTCGATTGGAATCGACTCAAGCCGGCTCGAAGTCAAGCCCAATCGAGCTCGAGTCGATCGAAATGTGATCAATTCGATTTCGAGCCGTTATTGACTCGGCTCAAAATCGGATCGGTAACAGCCTTGTTCCCAGGGTATTTCGTGGCAATTCTGAAATTTTGTGGAATTCCTGCAGGCTTTCGGAGCTCCGAAGAAGTACAAATCCACCCAGTTTCTGACCCACCTATCAGCTTGATGGTCAGATGTACCGGTTCGAAGGTTCCGTGCAGTGCCGCTCGCTTTCTATCGTTATCAGACTTTGTCGTCGTGGGCCGCGCCGCCGTCGTCCGATGAGATTCCATTGTTGATCGGACGGCTGCCAATGGTTGCAGATCCTACCGGCTGATCTCAAGCATCCCGACTTCGGGCCCGCTTGCCTATTAATTTAAAATTATATGTTTGTTTCGTAGAAACATATTTTTTTGAATTGTTTTGAATTAAATAAATTATTTTAATATTATAGTATGAATTAAAATTATTATTTTTACTTAAATTAATTTTAAAAGTGAATTATTTTTTATTAAAATATCGAATAAATTTATTATAAATAATCTCTATTTTTTAAAGACTTAGGTTTAAGTTCTTATTCTTCTAATACAATCAAATTTCAATAATTTAATATTGATTTTTATCGCCATCAAAAAAAATTATCAAGCCCCAAAAACTTAATAGTTTCGATGTTTGAGTCGAAAGTACCGGAATTCATAGTTATTAATAAACTCAATTTTAAATTTACTAGTACTGAATTTTATTAAAATTATCAAAATTGATGCTTTTATTTTTGAGATAATTACCTATATGCCACACTATTTCACTTTATTTATGCGTTACCCATCCGTTCTTAGTTAATTACGCTATGCACGCACAAAATATTATAAAATCTTATATACACACACTTTCACTTATTTTCATTATAATGAGCAATTATAATTTTTCAATAACCTAACTATAGTTAGGTTACAAAAAATCTGAACCGTTCATCATATTATTTTAAGGATATTTAAATATATATTTGAGTGAAAATCTTAAAACGTTGATGTTTAGGTTGTGGTAAGGGAAGAAAATATCCGCGACGTGAATTGATTTTAGGATATATCAGCGCTTTAGTGTGACATCGAGGAAGAAAAAAAATATGTATTATTAAGGATAAAAATGTAATTTTAATGATTTACTAATGAAATATTTTTTTTTTCAAATAGATTTTGACTAAATTTTAACTTAAGTGTGTGTATGTAAGATTTTATAATGTTTTGAGTGTGCATAGCGTAATTAACTAAGAATGGATAGGTAACGCATAAATAAAATAAAATGGTGTGGCATACAGGTAATTATCCTTTTATTTTTTTTGACCGATACTGAAATGGAGTTTTAAAACTTTGGTTCTAATTAATATGAATATAATTGTTAAATTAAATATAAATAACTTTCTTACTTTTTTTTTTTTAGTAATAGCATGTTTCTTTCCGTCATGCCCTCTTCCATCTATTTGTCTAAGTTTAATATTTTTCACATAAAATTAACTTTTTTGACAAAAAAAAATAGAAATTAAAATTTTAAAATTTAGTTTATTGATTTAATTTTGTACCTAATTAAAATTTTATTGTCCCAAGATTATGTTAGAAAAAAAATAATGTCTAAAAGCTATAATTTTGAATTTTGTAACGTCTTGATTTTTTAAAAAATTAAAATATTAATATTTAGATCTTTTAGTTTTAATTTTTTAGAATAAAAAGATTAATATAAGAGAAATTAAATTTTAGATTCTTATTAAATTTTTAAATAAAGGTAAAAATAGAGAAGTATAATAATCATTTAAATATATAAATTTTTAAATTAATCAAAAAATAATTAAATTCCTTATTTTCTATTATGAAAGGTCGAGGGAAAGGCAAAATCCTGAAAGAGATACCAAATTTACAACTCTATTAAAGATCTATAAAATTGAGAACTTTTAAAAATTAGGATTAGTTCTAAACTCTCTCCTAATCTCAAAAACCTGCATGCAATTTATCCTAAAATTTATTTATTTTATAAAATAAAATTAATGTTCAATACTAAAAATGAATATAAAATATGAAATAAATATTAAAAATAATTATAATAAATATTTTTATGATAGCTTTTGGATGTTTTGGGCCCTGCCAAACAGATGACATAGGTTTGTTTTTAAACTGCAAAACATTTGGGCAGTTATCATAAATTTCCAACAACTAAGCATAGTTAATGCCACCCTTGACCACAGATAAAAGTTAATTTAAAAATATAAATTATTATACGGTCCCTAATGTTTATCTTAATTACGAAAAAAATTTCTAAAAAAAAAAAACTTTCATTTAAATTCTAATGCCTAGGGAGAGCACAGTTTAATTGAGTTCTCACACATATTATGCTTCTATTAAAATAAGTTTGAAAACACACACACATATATATATATATATATACATATATATTCTTTTCCCCAACTGAGCTTTTTCACCAAAATATTTTGTATCGAATATTGTTCACACTTAAACAAATATCTTTGGGTCAGTAAAAGTTCATATCAACAGCTATACTTAGGGGGCATTTCGTTCATTATTATCTTAGTATTATGTTATATAATATAAAAATCATAATATTTAGATGTCATCTTTTGATTAATAATTTTATAATTTTATAAAAAATTATTTATTAATATCATTAAATCAAATAATTATTTTCTCTATATAACATAATATAACACCATAATATCATTAAATCAGATACTCATTTAAAAATATGCACATCTACGATAAATTATAAACTCCTAACTTTACGAGATAAGTGAAATATTTTTTCTTTATTTTAGTTAGGTAAAGTTCATCAAGAATCATTTCATATCTTGCTATTTTTCACCATAAATCAAATGTGAAGATCATTAATTAGCAATTTCTTTTGATGTGAGATAATTGGTGTAATAATAAATGGAAAGCTTGAGGGTTGAAATTCTTAAAAAGGAAAAAATAAGCAAAGTTAAAGAAACACATGAGGCATGTGCGAGGTCTTAATTTAGCATTTTAAATTGCCTGTTATTATAAATATCATTTACTCCCAAATGTGGGGGTTATAATTGCAAATATTATAATAAAATTCATATTGACAAACATGCCTTTTCATAGAATTTTGATGGTGACATCTATTTTTCAAACTTGCCATTATCTTTCTCTGACATAAGTTATTCAGAGATATCCCTGTTTGGCGAGAGGACCAAAACAGGATCAAAATAGTACTAATTTAAAAATAAAAATAATAATAATAATAATAATAATATATAAATATTTTAAATCATTTTACACAAATTTAAATATAAAAAATATTATTTTACTTTATATACTCAATAATTTAAAATAAAAAAATCAACTTTATTTTATATTCTAGACCAAAATATTCAAATCGAGTATTTTGATCTAAGATGCAAAATAAAGTTTATATTTTTATTAAAAATTATGAAATATGTGAAGTAAAATATTATTTTTTATATTAAAATTTGTGTAGAATAATTAAAATAATTTATTTATTATTATTATTGTTATTTTTTAAACTAGTACTATTTTGGTCCTATTTTGGTCATCGCGCCAAACAGGGCTACAAATTTTGATAATTTACATTTAATATGAACCAAATTTGTGGATCAAATCTAGACTAAAATTGGATAATGAATATTCTTTTCTCGCTTCTACGTCATAGACTCCTTTTATTCGCCTCCTCTGTACTGCCTTTCTGCCTACCTCATTCCGTCGACTAATAACAATCAGATAGGATAAACAAATTTATGAAAATATTCCTATCAAATTTCAATAAAATGGTTATTGATCGATATATTGAGATCGCATAAAAAGATAATATTTAGTCAACAGAAAAATAAAAGCATGCCACATCTCGTCCTTTAGCCATGACTGTAGTTTGTATCGCACTTTATGGAAGTTGTAAGTAGGAAAAGTTTAGATAAAAAAGTGGATCATTTCTTCGTCTTGTAATAACTCTTGTCGTCGACTAATAACAGTTAGATAGGATAAAACGATTTACGACAAAGTTGATATCAAATTTCAATAAAATGATTGCTAGTATATTAAATCACATACAAAGCCAAGTTTAATTAATAGGAAAATACAAGCATGCCACATCGCATTCTTTTATATTAGTTCAAAATTATCTTAAAATACACAAAATAATTGCCGCATATTCAAACGTCGTATTAGCTGATAGGTTTTTTACAGTAATTATTAACTGACATAATTAGTGACTTTAGAATCCTGTTAACTACAGACAGACTTTTTACAATAGTTATCAGCTGTCTTCATAGGTGACTTTAGAAGACAGTTAACTATAGTCAATCGCTTTTTAAAAAAAGAATAGATGGCAATTCTGAACCATTAGATGGCGGTAGAGAGTCAAATGCCTTCTAAAGTTTAGACAGCTGTTGACTGAATCAACCGCCATTTAAAGACCATCTTTTTACTGTGCCCACTTTAATGAGCCGCCGAAAAATACTTTCGATTATGTTATTAAAACATTTTAATTAACTATTTAACTGCTTTAATAAAAAATATCATAAAAATTGTATATTATTTTAGTATAAACTAGCATTCGCCTCCAAACAAAAAAAAAATTCATTTACTCATTTTGATCTTTAAAAAAGTCATTAACGCAATTAACTCTTCGTTAATCATCATTATAATTAACATGCGTTGATCATTTATTTATGAAAAATACCATGCTTTTTTGATAATTAATTACTAAATTAATTAATAATAATTTATAACTTTAATTCATTAGATTATTTATTGAATTACTTTACCTTACTGAATAATTCAGTGAATTAAAATTTAAATTATAATTAATTAATTTATTGATAAATTATATGCTTCCAACTTGGCCCAAACATGAATTAAACATGTATTGATGTGCTTCAAAATTAAAATTGGTATTTTAAAATTTATGAAAAATAAGTATAATTCAAATTGAGTTATCAATAGAGCCGAGTAAGAACATTTCACATCTTAAATGAGATTTTTGGGGTAAGTTACATTCAGGCTGGCCTTTGAAGTTATGGTATAATATCATACAGATTTATATTTTTAAATTTTTAACTTGTGAGTCCTCGAGATAAATTATACTATCAATTAAGTCCTTGAGGTTGTATCAAATACTTTACGTAGCTCCATTTTGGTGATTTTCATCGATTATGTTAAAAGAACAACTTTATGTGCAAGAGAGAGGTAAAAAGAGAAAGAAAAAGAGGGACCTGTGTGGCCAGCAAAGCCGACAAGCTTAGCCTACCTCACAAGCTAGCAAGAAAAAGAGAAGGGGAGCGAGGGAGAGAGAAAAGTGTAAAATAATTATTCAATAAAAATTAAACAATAAAAAAAATAAAATACTAAAACTATATTATATATATATATATATTAAAAAACTAAATAATAAAAATTTAAAAAAGATTGATATATGTTATATTAGGCCATTATCTAGATGTAATTTATCTTTTTATTTATTATAATATCTTAATTATGGAGCTGCCTTTGAAGCTAGGGGTGGCAAAATGGGTCAACGGGTTGGGTTTCGATTGAACTCGAATTAATTATTAAATGGGTCAAAATTCATGATTCGAGTCCGACCCGATTAATAAATGAGTTAAGTTGGCAGATCGACTAGACCCATTTATGTAGCATTTCTTGATAAATTCTCAACCAGAACTGATCTGACCCGATTATGCCCAACCCAAACCTGTCTCTTTTAATAAACGAGTCAAAATTCATAACCCATGCCTGAAATTTTGGTTCGAGTTTGCGGATCAGATCATATATTGTCACCCCTACTTGTAGCACAAGTTGGCTTAAATTTTATCGTCATAGTGAACTACTAATGCTATATATAAGAGCTTTGGAGAATATTTTATTTGCATAAATAATTAATATAGTTCCCACTGCTGATATTTGTCAAAAGTACATTTTTTATAGAGCCTTATTAATTACTTAATAAATTGATGAATAATGAGTTATGAATCGAATTTATTAAATTATTCATCTAATTATAAACTTAACCTAGTGAATAATCTAACAATAAAATCCCTAGCTCACTATTTGTTAATTTATCGAACAAGTTATTTAGCGACATAGCTCTTTCTTCATTGGAGAAACTCGTAATTATAATAACGAGAATAAAAGACGAGTTTTACAATTAGAAGAATAAAATAAATTAATGCAAGATAAATTCAGGAATCATGATTTGTTATTCAAAGATTGATTTGAAAAAAAAAAAAAAAAAACATCGAAATGAGAAGTAACTCGAAAATTTCATATGATAAAAACAAATATCACGAGAGCTCAATAATTATTTTATAACATAACGATTATGTCAGTTTACAGTACTTTAGAAAAATCATTGACCATATTAGGTCAGCATTATTTAACAAATAACAACAGGTTTTTTTTAATCTTAATTTTACATACTTTTTATCATTATTTTATTTTTGTGATTCAATTTTATCATCATTCTTATATGTAATATTTTGTTTCTAATCTCACATCTTTGGTTGTTTTGTGTAAATTAATGCATGTGACAGATTAAGAGACAAATTCTTTTTTATCAAACTAAGGGACAAATTAGAAGCTGAATAATACGACAAATATTGTAATATTTATAATTTATTAGTTATATATATAATGTGAATTTTGCGCGAACTATAAATAATTGTGTCGGTGGTACGGATTAATCACGGGAGTTTTCGGATATTTGATGCCTCACTATTGAGGGGATCGATTAAGAGGTTTTGTATCCCTATCGGTAAAATTGGTTATCTTTATTTTGATTTGGGACGTTTTCTTATTTTTATTATATACTTTATTATCGTGTGACGTTTTCTTACTTAATATGATGCTTGTGATTTTCCTTTCGATCTCCTGATTAGAAGGCAATTTTATTTCTTTATCACTTCCCTTTTCGCTTCTCCAACTGTTTATGTCGTATTAATAGCCTACTTGTATTGTTAGTTATGTGCAAGCTGTCCTCAAAACTGTCATTTAGCTTCCTCCCAGCTATTCAAGCTGACGTATTATCTCTAAGTTAACTAGTTGATAATGTCATCTGATAAATTAGCAGGTGTAAAGATCTTAAGTGTTGACACGACATTAGTTGACTAAAGGCTTAGTCACTTGCAGTTATAAAGTTACCGACATCTCCAATCAATTATGGTGCTTATAAATATCATCTTAGTATCTTAATCTACATCTACAAGCAATTAGGAGCTAGCTATTTTCTTTCTCTCTAAGCTCAAATCTAACCAATCTTTATATTTGTACTTTGAAGCTAGCCCTTATAACAAATCTAGTCTTAACAAAAGTTCCTTGTTGTTTTCTTATTTGCCATTATGATCTTAGGATTAAATTTGTTATGCCTACATACAAGTATGAGTTTAACCACCATTGTGTGTAGAATTCATATGAGGTAGATAAATCTAATATGACGTTATTTGAGCAGAGAAACTCAAAAGCTACAAATAGAACTTAAAATAGGTAAATATTATGCATTTTATGTAACACAATAAATTGTGGAGAACACGTACAAACTCGAGCTCATACTTATAGGGAGATGTATTTTATTATTAATGTTGGACATCTAAGTAGATATTGAGACAAAAGAAGAAGTGCTACAGCACATCAACTCCTTCAAAGATGGGTGAAAGGTGGCGTTCCAGGCAGATCTCATTCTCATGCACAAAAAGATAACTCGAAGTAAATTTAAATTAGAAGAGCTTTTGCATCAATAAAAGAACTTGAGATTATCTTCTGACAAATGGTATTTAATTGAGAGAAAAAACGATGAATTTTGAGTTTCCATATTTAATGTGTTTAATGGAAGTTTTGCTTTTTCAGGAGGAGAAGCATAATCTTGGGTTCAAATTATGATACCTCAATTCATGAAATGTCCTAATTAAAGTGCTGATTATAGCATCCTCCAAGAAGTTCCCCATAGACTTTGAGCATTGAGGGCTCGAGGCTCGATATCACTGTCTCAAGAGATCACACTTCCCGACAACTTGGGATTTACATAAATCTCAAGGGCTTGCGAACCAAACATAAGACATTATATTCTCGAGATCTCGAGACCCAACTTCAGTACTAAGGATGAAAACTAAACAATAATTTAAGACTTAAGGCCTCGAAATTCACAAGAAGCTCAAGTCAACAAAGCATGGTTACACTCGAGAAAAGTCTTGAGAATTGAAGACTCAATTACTACATAGCATTAATATATACGTATCACGTAAAGATACGCCACACATGTCACGCTAGTCATATATTATATATTTTTTCTAGTATGATAGAAAAGATACTTATGGGACAAAGATCATCTATTCCCCGTAACGAGAAAAATTCATCATAAATATATACCTGTCATCCAAAGATATATATGCCACATATATATGGTGCTAGCTAGTGGTATACATAATATTTTTTATATTAGAGAAAACATATAAATAGGGCAAACATTATCTATTTGTTGAAGTGAAAAGAGTTCAATTTTAGCTTCTTGGATGTACTTTTTTACTTTATATATTTTCTTCCCATGCAAAAAGAGAAGACTTTTGTTTCTTCAGTGACATACGATAAAAAAAAAGAGATGACTTTAATTCAAGATAAGTGATAGAAACTTGAAGGTTGTGCTCTTAAACTTCAAAATCTTCGTGTATTTTGTCACTTTTTAATTACTTTCTTTGCTAACTTCCTTCACTAACGAGGAATATTAGAGCTGATAGAAACGTCAAATAACTCACCGAAAACCACCAATCCATCGGCTCTTATTGCTATGTGAAAGTTGAAGTTTAATAAATAATCAAATATTCCTAAAAAAAGATGAAAGTTAGGCACGTGTGAACTATTGATAGTCTACATAACTTTAGCTTAGAAAAATACATTTTCATTATGACATCATTAATTAGCACGTGCGATTACCACACCTTTGGCATTTTTCAAGGGTTCTACTATTTCTCTTGAATAATGGAACTTGCAAATTATTTGTCATTATATTACATCATTTCATAATAGCAATTATGTTATTTAATTAATATTTTAATTTTTTTTTACTTTGAAGTCACAATGATGATGAAAATAAAGCTTGAACTAAAATTTACATTATGTTACGTATGAATCCTTGATTTATTAAGAATTTCATATAGATTTTTTTTTTGAATTGCTTAACTAAATATTAAATTGTTATTATTTAATTTAATATTATTATATCAAAATATAATAATAAAAAATTAATAATTCAACCGCATATTTTTATGTGATATCTAAATATTAAATTTTGAATAATATCTAAGTGTTAATTTAAAATCATAATATTCTTGTAGTATTTTATAATATTATTTAAATATGATATAATTTTATAATAATATTAAATCAAATATTTCTTAAAATAAATAGTCACGTTTTAATATATTATCATATTGTTGACATGTGGCTCCAGCGTTGCATCACAGCCATACACGTGGCGCTCCTTCATCTTAAAACATCATGCATTAACTTTTGAAACTGTTTGGAGCCTTCCAAACATCCTGCATGACTCATGTTTCCAGCTCTCCCAATCACATCAGGCACGATGTTTCTCAGCTATATCTATCACTGTCAGTGTGCTCTGGCCGCACCATTTCCAAAGCAGCATGCCTGATAACATCGATGACGATGTTACAAAGCGGTGCCTATCACAATCAGCTTGGCCCAACCACGTCGTTCGTCGTACAAGGCTTTCTTTTCAAGTCACGCAAATCAAGAATTTGCATGCTCCAACTATCACGGATCCCTAGAAGCAGTACCAATATTTAAAGATCACGCTGCCCTTTTGCTGCTTTTGGTCCCTCCGGCGGCCGATAAGCGGCACGAACCAAGAGCTTGTTCACCTCCTTTCCTCTGAAAAATCAGGACAAAGCTATGCAATCCATCGCCTACAAATACCCTGAAACAGGCTTCAAAGGAGGAGGACTCGCCCCAGGAAGAGTAGAATCCCTCTTTTATCACCTCTTATAAAACAGGAGCTTGAGAACAAGAAAAGCTCTATCTTTCTCTTTCTTTCTCTCTCTTTCTCTTGTAAGTTCTTTGTGTTAGCCTTCACAGCTATCTTTTTCCATTAGTGAAACTTCCTACGTAAACACATATAAAATAATTGCTATTAATTAGATAAAAAATAATGAGAGGAAGAAGAAAAAAAAAAAGAAAAGAAAAAGAAGAGGAATCACAATAGACATACTTCTTGGGGTACTCTGACCTTAGATTATATAATTGAAAAATAGTTATCTAGTTATAAATGAATAAAACTACTTGGATGAAAAAAAAATTATGATTTTTTTTAAATATATATAATATAAAGTAAAGTAAATTAGTTATATTAAAAATTATATTAGATGTGAAATAGAGTGATTATTTAATGCTAAAATTTATATAGAATGAGATATAAAATATTATTTTATTTTTTAAATAAAATTTGATTTTTAGTTAGAAAAAATTTTAGTCATCACTAAGAGTTACTTTTTTTCAAATATTATTTGTGCTCATTATTAAAAAACTTTGTATTATGATTATAATATGTGTATATATTCTTTTTTATTCTAATAAAGGGATATTAGAGAGTTGATGAATGATCTTTTATTATTATTTTTTCGTTCGTGATACTGATATTGTATGCTATTAAAATTTGAATATTTCATGTATGGTCAGTTATTTCTCATTTTCGTGCATATATATATATATATGATTAACATGATATGATCAATCTCTTAAAATTTAAAAGTTTTAAAGTGGAAAATTTTTGATTTTATATATTCATAATAATAATAATTATGATCATTCTTTCTTAAAAGCAAGAAATTCTATAATTTTTTGAATCATCCATTCAAAGTGGAATAAAGGCTTGAGACTTTTGACATTGATGCCATGTCTTTCTCATGGCTAAATAGTCTTTGAATAGAAGTGGGTAAGCTAAAGCACAATGGTAGTTAATATTAAACAAAGACCTATTATTATTATGATAAATTACACTTCGGTCCTAAAATTTAGAGTATAATGACACTCAAATTTATGTTTTTAAAATTTTTGCATGTGGGCTTTTTCTGAATTTTTTATAATTAATTTTTTAAAAATTTCAATTATACCCTTATCGCTCTGTGTACACGATAGAGAGAGATGAGAAAATAATTGTAAATTTAAAAAAAATTTAATAATAAAAAATTTAAAAAAGAATTTAGATATTAAAATTTTAAAAATACAGATATGAGTATTATTGTACCCTAAACTCAATAACTCTAGTGTAATTTACATTTATTATTATTATTATTATCACATAGTGTATAGAATCTCAACCTTTAAGATTCCACATTTATCGACTTTCACAAAATAAGGATCTAACCTCAAAAATACAAAAATATATTGTTTGACATACATTTAAAAAGCATATATATATTTTATATTATATTAGTCAACAATATTTGAATAAGTTACCATAAAAAAAGCAATACTTAAGTTATATTACAATATTTAATTTATCTCATGGGCCGGGCTTTAATTGGAAGTTATAATGGGATGGGCTAAACGGCCCAATTAAAGCTAACTTTATCCGGCCCAACCAAATGCTTTAGTCCAAGGGCCTAAAGCTACCAATAAAAAAGTGGACATTTTAATGTTCATTTCATTAAAATAAAACTATTTTTAAAATTTATAATTGAAATTTGAATCATGAAGGCTGGTGTAAAGTATTTAGACTGTGTTTAAAAATAATTTAATCTTATAATAAAGCCGAATAAATTTGAAGTACATTCAAAATAATTTATATAACTGTAAAAATAAAGCGAAACTAAAATTTTAAACTGCTTTATAAAGTGTAAATGACTTAAAAAATTAAAAAATTATTTAAGTAATTTAACGTAGGGGGATTTACATACAGAACACTAAATTTATCACAAATTACGCATTTCACCATCTCTTAGTAAATATTACACATATCACACTCTGCTTACATTTCTATTATTATAATAGAAATATAAAACTCATAAGCAGAGTGTGATATGTGTAATATTTACTAAAAGATGGTAAAATACGTAATTTATGTTAAATTCAATATTCTGTATGTAAATCTCCCTTTAACATATAAGTTGCTCACAGATAGCTTCAAATTTAAGCCTGAAAGTAGCTTAAAAATTAGGGATAATTACCTACACGTCATACAATTTAGTTTTATTTATGTCTTACCAATCCATTCTTAGTTAATTAAGCTATACACACTCAAAAATATTATAAAATCTTACATACACACATTTAAACTTATTTCTATTATAATGAGTAATCATAATTTTTCAATAACTTAATTATAGTTAGATTACAAAAAATCTGGGCCGTTCATCATATTATTTTAAGAATATTTAAATATATTTTGAATGAAAATCTTAAAATCTTAATGTTTAGGTGGCGGCAAAGGAAGGAGACATCCACGACGTGAATTGATTTTAGGACAAATCAACGCTTTAGTGTGGTATTGAGGAAGGAAAAAAATATGTACTATTAAGAATAAAATATAATTTTAATGATTTATTAGTAGAATATTTTGAGTGTGCATAGCATAATTAACTAAGAATGGATGGGTAAGACATAAATAAAATTAAATTGTGTGGCATATAGGTAATTATTCCTAAAAATTAATACGAATGACTTATATATTAATGTTGTTTTCAAATGCAACCTTAATTATTGCCTCATTTATGTTATCATAATTCATAAACAAATTTGTAAAGCTAAATATTAAAGTATAGATTTCAATATTACAAAGATATTACTTAGGAAATTTACATTAGTATAGAAGAAGATGAGAAATCAAACAAAATAACTTTAGAAAATTAACCTCCAAAATGAATCAATTACAAAGTTTTTTTTAAAAAAAAATTAATGTCAAATTATAGATTTTTCCTTCATTAAGTTCTAATAAGTGACCAATATTGAGAATAATTATAGAAACTTAAGTTATTTTTAATTTGGAGAATTATATGTCACCCAAAAATGATTTTATTATTTATTTAATTCTCAAAAAAAAAATCAACTAAAAAATTTTAAAAAATTAGCCACAAAACAAATTAATTGTGGTCACTTTCATAGAAGCTAAAGGAGTTTATTGTAAGACAGTTTATTTCAATGATGAATGTAAAATTATAGTTTTTCCTTCATTGAGTTATACTTGAAGCAATTTTTTTTTATTAAAAAACAATTAATTAAAGTCAGGCAAATTAAAATTTTAATGTACATAACTATTTTCCTCTTTAAAAAATTATTTTTTTATTTGTTTATTCTTTTGAGATATTTATCTTCCTCAAATGTGAATAATATTAAAAAATGAATATTTATATTTTTACTTCCTAAAACTTACACCTATAGATATAATTATATTTTTTATATCTAATAATTATATATTTTTATTTTTATTAATTCAGCGCTGTAAATATAAATTCTTCCTTGTCATATAATAGATGTAAATGCTCATATTTAGCTAAATTAGTAATAATGATATATATATATATATATATATATATATATATAATTTTTCATTTTTTTTTAATTTGGGGCTTTAGATATAAATTCTTCTTTGTCATATAATAGACATAAATAGTCATATTTGAAGGTTAAACCAGTAATAATAATATTTTAGAAAGTATTATATATATATAATCCCCTTAAAATGTTTCAGTACATTTATTTATTTTTGATAAATATTAAATTTATTACTTTCTAGGCTTGGTTTGGTTACAGACTAGGTCATAACTAAAATGACATCTAATTATTTTATTATTAATAATAATAAGAATAATAATAAATTAAATATAATATGTCAAAATACTGTAGAATATAATATAAAATAAATTTGTTATATTAAAATTTACGTATTAAAAATAAAAATAATTTTTTTTAATAAAATAGTTGTAAGTTATTTTGGCTATAATAATGGCCAAAATGAACTCCAACCAAACAAAAAGCTAGCCGTTGACTTCAACAAATTTTCAAAAAAAAAACTCAATAATTTATGCAGTAGAAAATCAAACTATTTTGTGATCTAAATCCTAACTTTAATTAAAATTATAATAACTTCTTTAGTGAGACTTTGTTTTGTCAAATTTGGGATATAATATCAATAGGATAGATTATATAAAATACTTGTTGTATGTGATATAAAATTATTTTCGTATAAATTTATTTTTGAACATCAAGACTATGTTTTTTAATTAAATATTAAAATTATATTGAATGTGACATTTTGGTGGTTGAATTAAATGTAATAAATATAATCTATAGGAATATTTGATTCAATGTTATAGTAATGTCATGTTATATTATTTAACGAAAAGAATTATTTAATTTATTTCATTCAAAAATTAATGATATCTAGATATTATTTAATATGATAGTGCAAAGCGGAGTAATGTAGAACAATTAGTAAAATTTTAGACAATAAAAATAAGTTAATAGTAAATTTCTCATTTTAATATCTTAATCTTAAATTAAATAAACAATAACTTATGAATAATATAAATATTTAAATAACAATGAAATGTAAATATTTCATGATATTTATGTGGGATGATCATTTTACAAAAATAGCCTCACCCATTAGGGAAAACGACAAACAAACATCACCATACTATTTTGTTCGTTTGACCAAGTCAATATCTTGATTTTTAGGCCCCACTTAGCTTGAAACCGTTTTGTTCGTTGGCTTGCAGTTGCGGTCATTCCGGCTGTTTTTATGTTATTAGTTTAGTTCTAATTTCTCTCTATTCCTTCCTCTTCTCTCTTTGTTTAAAGGGAAACATTGGCTGAGCAAAGAATCATGGAGAGACTTCTGGCAATCACCACATTCCTTATCATCCTCCTTGCTACCAGCATTATCGTATTTGACTTACCATCAGCAAATGCCAGCCGTCCAAAGAATATCAATGCCAACACTGTCCCTCTTATTCATCGTCCGAGAATTATCCATCGTGGGCCGCCAGCTGCTCGTGCACCATCAAATACCACTCCTCACCGAGTCGGCATCCCTCTCTTTCGACACCGAAATAAGCCTGGTGTGCTGACACCAGAAAACAAAATTAGGCGTCACCGTGGCCGTCGCCACCCATAGGCTCAACAGTTTATGGGAATGCATATGCATGATTTAATTGTGACTACCAATGATATTGATGATGATAAATTATCTGAATAATAGTTAAATGTATGCTTTTGATATAATATATTATGTGGTTGGATGCTTGAATAAACCAAATATAAAGTGCTCATCTAGAATAAATTTTTTGTAGAAGCATAATGTTGTTTAATTAATTATATTTTTATTTAGTTTCAATGTTTGAATGATTCAAGAAATTACAATTTGAGTATTGAGAATAATATAATTCAGCTTATTATGATGTATATGATTGTATAAATATGTGCATTGAGTTGAATTTATTGGACCTAATTAATTTGAGATGTCATTAGCCAATAAAAAATAAAGTTAGTTTTGAATCAAGTAAAAATAATAAGATAAATTAGGAGATCAAATTTTAATTTTCAAAATAAATAAGTTGTAATGTATTTTACATGTAAAAAAGATGGCGATTATCTATGTTTTTGATCATATATGTTAATTAATTAGCAAAATTGACTTGTTCTTAGGAACTTGTTTTGATTTATTATAATTTTTTATTACATCTTTTGCTATAGTTGAATTAGATTAGCAAAAACTTATGTTATTCTTTATCTTAGCATACTTACTCGTATATTCATAATTATATTATAATTTATGGGTTTCTTTTTTTTTGCCCCTCAGAATCTTTAGTGTTCAGATTGAAAAATTGTGCGACACTCTTTCTGGTTTGATTTCTTTGAGTTTCTAACTTTTTATTCTCACTCGATTCAATTGAAGAAACTTTGCATTAACAAATCGATTCAATAAAAAAAAGAAAAATTTTATTGAGATTAGAAAATAAAATAGAGATGGCAGACAAGAGGATCATTTTGAAAACTCTACTAACAACAGTATAGCATGTGCAGCCAATCCATTCCCTCTAGACGTTAATAGGCACCAAGCCATATGTCTGGTTCTTTGTTTGATTATGATATTATGTTATCATTTTTTTATTTTTTATTTTATTTGAAGAACCTTTTTTTTATTGAAAAAAAGAAGAAGAGGCATTGTTCCCATGAGGAGGCCTGCTTTCAATTATCAGTTGTAGACTGAAGTCTCCGGTCCAATTGGATCTCACATTTCATGACATATCGATTCACAGCCTGAGATATTTTTCAAAGCAACAAAGGATTGGTTTTTGGCGTATTACCTTTGTCAACACAAGCTATGCATCTGGAAGTGTCTGGCTTGATTAATTAGACACACCCTGACAAGTCTAATTCGATGTATTCATGGCTGCATGGGCTTTTGAAGTCCAAGAAGTTCTTTCGATGTACAGCTGCATGGGCTTTGTTCGCACGACATGCTGTGACCAAAAGGTTTTAGTACATCTAACCACAAGGCATTTAGCTACGATTGCAGCAACTCGTCATCTATACAAGCAAATATTTAACTCATTCGAGACTTTTTGTCACTTATGGCACACACATTGTTCCTTGAATGAAAATTAATTACACTTTGACATAATTATCTTGAGATTAGGTAAAAAATGAGCAATTTTCTCTACAGCCACATGGGTTCCCCCCTCCCCTAACTATAAGACATCTGAAACTGTCCCCACCCTCCATGCTTTCCTTCCTTCAACCCACTCCCAAGGCCAAACCTCTCATGTGCTTGGAAATGGCTCCATGTGATCTCTCTCTCTCACCTCATTTCTCCCCCCCTCTCTCTCTCTCTCTCACAGCTTCATCTCTCCCTCTCTCTCTCGCTCTCTCCCTCTCACTTCATCTCTCCCTCACTCTCTCTCTCTCTCCCTCTCCCCATCTCTCTCTCTCTCCCTTCATCCTCTCTCTCCCTCTCCCTCTCTCTCTCTCTCACTTCATCTCTCTCTCTCACTTCATCTCTCCCTCTCTCTCTCACTTCATCTCTCCCTCTCTCTTTCTATGTTGGTCAAGGAACAACAAAATCCCATGGTATTCTGGATATGACAAAAGTATGACTTCTGCTGCATTTGGCTCAACAGAGATCAAGCAAGTTAAATTTAAGGATGAATTGCACAGAGGACTCCAAGACCTTAACATTTTCTCACGTTAGTCCACAAATTTTAAATAATCTATAAACTTTAAATCACAGCACTTGAAACTCGTTTGATTGGAGCTAAAAAATCCAACAAACTACTTTAAATACTTTAATAAATATTTTATATTTATTTCACATTATGTATATATTTAAATATTAAAATTTAATTTTATTTTACATTCTACACATACTCTTATAAAAAATAGCTTTATTTCATATCAATAATTTTTTCTCTTTTTATTTTTAAAACACTTAAAATTTTCTAAAAACATGTTCTAATCAAATGAGTCCTTCTGCCCTTGAGATTGAAGATTTATTATCGTGTAGTGCGTAATTTGTCAATTGCAATATTACATTCATTCTGGACTAAGTATATACATGTTGAGATATAAAGAGACTAAATTGCAATAAAGTACTAATCTCAAAGATTTAAAAGCCGTAAATTAGTGTGTAATATATTTTTAAGAAAATTGTTTAAATTGCTTAAACTTCAAACAATTCGAGAGACAAATGACACTTTAAAATGTTTCCTAATATAATTTTAATGGGGGACTTAATTACATGCAAGTCCTAAAACAATTAGATATTAACATCCTTAAACTAAATATTTATAGTTTAAGCACAAAATACATATAAAATGATCACTGATTGATTCTCAAAAATTGGGGGATTAATTTGTAATTTTCCCTAATTTTTTATGATTAAATTGCAAGTATTCAATTTAAGAATATTGATATGTAATTTAGTATGTTTTTTGAGGTCATAAATAATTATCCCCAACTTTAATATACGAGGCATTGAACATAAAACATATGGATAAGAAACATGATCCTTCATGTATGTGCCTTTGACCTACCAAAAGGACCATAGTACCCCTGAATTAATTATCAAACATGGCAGGGGCCCAGAGAAAAGGCCATTTGAAAGGGGTATATTTGTCATTCCAGGGAAGCCTCCTCTATATAAAGGAGAAATGGGGAAGGTTCAACTCAAAACCATATGCAAACAGAAGCTCCCACTTCTTCTCAAGTCTTCAATACCACATTCATATAATTGAATTTCCCATTATACCCCTATGCCAAAACTACAAAGGTATAGAGGAGTGAGGCAGAGGCACTGGGGTTCCTGGGTCTCAGAGATCAGACATCCGCTTCTGTAATTCTCTTCTCTTTTTTCTCGTAAATTATTTTTCATCGATATATTCTAATCAGTGAATTTATGATGTAGGAAGACGAGAATATGGCTGGGGACCTTTGACACGGCAGAGGATGCAGCAAGGGCTTATGATGAGGCGGCGAGGCTCATGTGCGGCTCTGAAGCAAGGACCAATTTCCCGCTCAATTCGAACACGAAGAAGGCCTTGTCGCCGAGCCTCATTGCAAAACTAGAAAGGTGTTGCATTGCCTCTCAGGAGAAGGCAAGGAGAGATGGGTGCGAGGAGATGAAGATGAACGATGATGATCAATTCATTGAGGAGATGATTGAGGAGCTCAGGTACTATGGCTCTGTGGAGATTTCATACTCGTGTTCTTCTTCTTCTACTACGTCCTGAGAAAATGATCGAGGATGATCTCATGCTACGTCTCTATGGAGATTTCATCCTCTATTCTTGTTATAATTAATAGCTGTATAGTAGAGACTTCTAATGGTTTCTATCATTGAAAATAATATTTTTCTATTTTATCTCATACTTGTACTGTTGATCATGAGCTCTGTGAAAGAAGCATAAGATTAACTTCGAAAAAAATTGAGACTGCGGTTGTCGTTGAATTTGAATTAGATCATTTGTAAATCGGCTATTTAGATTATTTAGTAGTTGTTTAAATTATTTTGAAGTTATATATCTTGCACATTATTTAGACTAATGTAAAAATATAATAGATCATAAAATTTAAAAAATTTATGCTGTGGCTCCAATGAAGAGAAAATTAATTATTTCAAATAAACATAAATTGAGTTTTGTTCATTAATCTATTGATACCTAATACATTAAACTACAATGTTTAACAAATATATTAAATAATATTAATTCAAGCAACATGATCCAAATACTTGTGAGCTTAATTTGGCCAACTGATAAGTTCATTTTCTACATAGGAGCTATTAGTCAAATTACATTATTTGTTGCTCCTCTTTTCATTTGCGCGCAAAGTTTTGAAATAGTCGTCATCTGAGGGGCCGACTATGAGATAACACTTCAAGTCACAAGGCCTACGCAACTTATATATAGTAAGTCACATGGACCATGTTATGATAAAAAAAAATGTCACATGGACCATGGGACTTATATGAATAGATTCTTTGGCAAATTATTAATAGGTTCATATTATTTATCTATAATTATATTTTAGTCTATATTTTTAAAGTCACTTAAATACTTAATTAAAACTACAGTAACTTATTAGGTTTTAATTCTATATTATTTTTAGGTTTTCATTTTAAATTTTTAAAAACTTAGATGAAGATTTTAAAAAATAGTAAAGGCTTAAATGAATTTTTAAAAAAAATATAAACTGAAATATAATTATGGCTAAACTACAAATACTTATAGGTAATTTAATCTAGCTTTTATATGTGGTCCTTTAGCTATATAATTTTGTTAAGTCAACTAGACTTTGATTTGGATTCTAGTATATTCTTTTATCAAATTTTTATATGAGAAAAATAGTATCCCAAAATAATTTAAATGAGGTATATTTCACTATATATAGATCCTTCACAAAATTTGCATGATAGCTATTTGTTGTGAAGAAAGTGCATGTGATGTAGTATTAAATGACTTACGTGACATAAAATATTGAATAATTTTTAAAAAAATTCAAATAATGAGATCTAATCTAAATTTTGACCAAGCAGATTCAGTTTGATTCGATTCTAATTTTCAAAATAACTGGAGTTGAGTGGTAATATTCGTGTAAACACGAAATGTCATTACCAAAAAATTAGGAGGATTTACATACAGAACACTGAATTTATCACAAATTACGCATTTTACTATCTTTTAGTAAATATTATACATATCACACTCTGCTTATGGGTTTTACATTTCTATTGTAATAATAGAAATGTAAAAAGAGTGTGATATATGTAATATTTACTAAAAGATGGTAAAATGCGTAATTTGTGATGAATTCAGTGTTTTGTATGTAAATCCCCCAAAAAATTATCATGTAATTCCAAAGAACTAGAACCCAATTCTTGCTATTTCAAAAGAAAAAAAAAAAGAACCCAATTCTTGTTCTTAACTGTAAAGTGAACCATAGTCTTTAAGTTGAGCTAGAAATTAATGACTAATGAGAAGCTTAACACATTTAGAAAAAATTCGGCATAGAATCAAACTTGAATCAAACTTTCGGTTCGCTTCCAATTGGCGTTCATTAAGCCTTGGTTCGATTCCAATTTTTAAAATTATATTTCTAACTTAAATTAAGTTGAGTTCAAGATTTGCCCGGAATCAATTCTACCAAGCTTTAGCTACACATTAGGGATGGAAATTTCACGCGAAAATTAAACCTCATTTGAATATTATTTGAATTTTACTCAAATTTAAATCGATTTAATTTTTTTGTCCAAAATTAACTCATTAGTAAAGTAATCAATTAAAACCATAATTAACTCGTTATGTATATCGATATATTATAATTGTTTATATTAAAGAAATGAAATTAGCAATACATATATAAAATTTAAAATCTAAATTTATAATATTATATTTTAATATATATACATATATATATATATATATGCATATTTTTATAGAATTAATAATATGACTTATAATTAAATTTAATTTAATTTAAAATAAAAAATTGTAATTTCAGCTAACTTGCTCTAATTGAACTCTTATCTCCACAGTTGCCACTACTATAGAGCATGTAATGATATTCATGCACCTCGGCCTTACAGCATGTTCCAAGTGATCATGTCAGTTTCTTCATGCAATATAAATATATAATTTTTATCATCATTAGAATATAAATTTGACGATTTATTAGAATCTGAGTTTGAGTATGATTCTGAAGTATCTGTCTCATATTTAGATTCACTATTGATATTTAAATTATCTATATTATCAATTGATGAAATTTCATAATCAATTTCTGATAAGATTTTCAAGTCATTTTACTTAGATCTAAAGATTATAAGTATCTCTACGAACTAATGGTCTGAATTAAGGTATTTAATTTCTTGTTTTTTAGTCTTATTTAATTATATTTTTATTTTATTAATTTTCCATCTTGATATTATTTTTTCAGTATCTTTTTTATATTATCGATTGATTGTGTTTAATTTTTCACTTATAATTAGATTTAATTTAATTTAAAATAAAAAATTATAATTTCAATTAACTTGCTCTAAATGGACTCCTATCTCCACAGTTGCCACTGCTAGAGAGCATGTAATGATATTCATGCACCTCGACCTTGCAGCATGTTCCATGTGATCATGATTAATTTCACATGCTTTAGTTCCCACTAAATTCCTTTTTCAATGCTAAAAAATAATAATAATATATAATAATTAGGATAAATTATTTACAGATCTCTATAGTTTAAGACATTTTTTAAAATAATTCATATTTGTTAACATTTTTTAATCCAGTTTCATTGAATAATCTAAATAAGTTATTGTTTTATTTCAATTAGATTGATGTTATTTTTTTTTTCTGTTAATATTTAGGTCTAAATTATTTCTCTGCACATTGCATTATACTTGAATAATCTTTTGCCTTTTTTAAGCAGAACTTCTCTCAAAATTATTTTAATTATCAAAAAATAAGAAAAATAAAAAAATTTGTGGACATTTTTAGAAGTCTAGTTTAATGTTATGTTATATTATGTTAGAGAAAATAATTATTTGATTTAATGATATCTATAAATAATTTTTTATAAAATTATAAAATTATTAATTAAAAAATAACGCTTATATTACATGACATAATATTAAGATAATAGTTAATTAAATGCCATCTAAATTATTTTTTTCAATTTATGGTTTTTTGAAATTTTTATAATGAAATTTATAATCATGTTTTGTAGAGTTGACGGTGAGCTTAAGCAAGAGTTTTATCTAGAAAATAATACCAAATATAATGATCAGTTTTTATTTTAAAAGATCAATTATGGTGATCAGATTGAAAGTATTTGAAGAATATGAACCAATTCAGAAGTTATCTCAGAGTATAGGAACCCGCAAGTAAATTACTCTTATATACTAATTAATTTACTGGAAATATGGGGACCCCAACGTAATTTATTTATAATAGATTTTTTTTTTTTTGATAGAATAAATGTAATAGATTTGATACTGTGAGACCAGGATCCGATCTCGAGCGCACCACTGCTCGAAGCCATGGCGGAGGAGGTCGAGATGGAAGCCGAGGTGGGGCTTCGCAGTAAGCGATTCCTTTCAGCTCACGGTCGGAATTGTGATCTGTTTTCAGGTATGTGAACCCCCAAATCTTTTGTGATTGGTGTATGTAGCCAAGGCCATCTATACGGGGGCCAGCTTGTGACGGCGGTCAATGATTGTTGAATGGAACAAGCTCTGATCATCTCTCTATCTTCTTCTTCTTCTTCTTCTCCTCCGATTTCCTTTCTATATTCTTCACCTTCCTGTTGGAGTTGAAACCGTAGAACGGGTCAGATCTTCTTCACCTTCCTTATCCCAGCGACGCAAACGTTGTTCTTCTATGATTGTTCCAGAAGAACTGGGGAAGAGGAGCGATTTGGTAACCCCAATCGATTCTCTCCATTTCGTCTCATGCATCTCATCTTTGATTATCTTCTTCAATTCGTTAGCCCAGATCTCTGGCCTAGAAGGTCAAGATTGTGGAATGTTATGAAACACTTATAGCTCACTGTATCTGTGTCGCATTGTTAACATATGAAAGGGAGAGCTCTGCTAGCAGATGACACTCAGGTTGCTTGTAGGCTATGGAGAGAGAGGGGGGGG
>JAEMOT010003597.1:88899-106366 GCA_019297695.1 Apostasia ramifera
TAGGATTTAGGTTCTTCCTATGTCTTCCAGCTTGGCCAGTCCAAGTTCCACTTTGCTATCTAAGAACCACTTGAAGAGTGAGTACAAGGTGGTAGAGAAAGAGAAAGGGAACTAGTACATTGATTGTGAACGAAAGTAAAAAATAAAATCCTTCCCACAAACTAAATTCTGGTATTTATAGTAGGAAGATCAAAGGGGTAGCGAAAGGGCTTCCTCCTTTCTCAGACACACAGGGTTAGTTAGACACGAAGATGGTCCAAATTTCACTGAGCATGTCTCTAGAACTGACATTTGGTGGAAGGATAACCTTGAGAGTCCACAACTTTGGAGAAGCAGCTAGGCAATCGATTCGATGGTGGAGAGAGCGTTCTTACTCCTATTGCCTGCTCGGCTTTACCTGAAGGAGGCAAATAGGGATGATGTGGCACCGCACCTATACATTATTTGCCCAAAATAGAGTTGAGAAATAGGATAGACGAGCAACACAAAGAATCTGTGATAGGAAAACCAACAGTTGTATTGCCCTAGGGTAGTTGGTTGGGCCCCATGAAAATGGATGGAGCAGGCACGGAGCACAATGTATGCTCAAGAAATGAAAATCAGTGAGTGCACTGAATAATGAGGAATTTTCTTCTCTTAAGGCAAATTGAATTAAGATTTCGCATTAAAGTGGTTAACTTTAGGTCTTCAAAAGTTCTCGGGGTCGATGATTTTCTACAAAGGTAAGCTTCTATAATTAATTACCTATTTCTTTATCGAAAAATGGAACTTAAGAGAAGAATCAACTTATTAAATCAATGACACAGAGATAGATGAGGATGAAGGAAGTACCCTATCAAGATCTCATGATTCTATTGTCCAAGGCTTCACTAGTAATCCTAATTTGTTTCAACTTTTGGCCGGAATGTTACAAAACAATTTGTCAAGAACCATTAGTTTTGTCGTTTGGAGATATTCTAGTGAGTTGAGATAAAATTTATCATAGAATTGCTTAAGATTTAGATTCTATAGAGCTTCTATGAATACAATGATTGAGACACTTAGGATTACTTAATTACTATAGCTATAGACAATTTGAGGTTCTAAGGGATTTAGCATTGGGTTTGTGATCCAAGTGTTAAGAGATTTAAGAAAGCTCATCTGTCAAATCAATTTGGAAACCCTTAGGCCCTGTTTGGTTGGAGGCTAGGCCATGGCCAAAATAGCCTCCAACTATTTTATTAAAAAAATAATAAAAAAAAATTAAGTATAATGTGTTAAAAATTGTATAGATATAATATAAAGTGAATTTTTTATATTAAAATTTATGTATTGAGAATAAAAAATAAAAAAATTATTTAATAAAATAGTTGAAGGCTATTTTGGCCATGGTCATGGCCAAGATGGCCTCCAACAAAACAGGGCCTTAGGTATTAAAGGATTTATTGGACCAATACTCTAAGGGCATGTTTAACAATTACCCAAAAATGGACAAAATATTTTTTTAATAATATTTTAAATTTATTATAAATTTTAATAACTTTATTTCATATCCATTATTTGCCCAAAATAGAGTTGAGAAATAGGATAGACGAGCAACACAAAGAAGTTGTGATAGGAAAACCAACGGTTGTATTGCCCTAGGGTAGTTGGTTGGGCCCCATGAAAATGGATGGAGCAGGCACGGAGCACAATGTATGCTCAAGAAATGAAAATCAATGAGTGCACTGAATAATGAGAAATTTTCTTCTCTTAAGGCAAATTGAATTAAGATTTCGCATTAAAGTGGTTAACTTTAGGTCTTCAAAAGTTCTCGGGATCGATGATTTTCTACAAAGGTAAGCTTCTATAATTAATTACCTATTTCTTTATCGAAAAATGAAACTTAAGAGAAGAATCAACTTATTAAATCAATGACACAGAGATAGATGAGGATGAAGGAAGTACCCTATCAAGATCTCATGATTCTATTGTCCAAGGCTTCACTAGTAATCCTAATTTGTTTCAACTTTTGGCTGGAAGGTTACAAAATAATTTGTCAAGAACCATTAGTTTTGTCGTTTGGAGATATTCTAGTGAGTTGAGATAAAATTTATCATAGAATTGCTTAAGATTTAGATTCTATAGAGCTTCTATGAATACAATGATTGAGACACTTAGGATTACTTAATTACTATAGCTATAGACAATTTGAGGTTCTAAGGGATTTAGCATTGGGTTTGTGATCCAAGTGTTCAGAGATTTAAGAAAGCTCATCCGTCAAATCAATTTGGAAACCCTTAGGTATTAGAGGATTTATTGGACCTAATATTCTAAGGGCATGTTTGACAATTACCCAAAAATGGGCAAAATTTTTTTTTAATAATATTTTAAATTTATTATAAATTTTAATAACTTTATTTCATATCAAACACAAATTTCAACCTTAAAAATCAATTTTATTTCACATCCAACACAAATTTCAACCTTAAATCAACTTTATTTTACATCCTACACACCCCCCAATATTAAAATAAATTTCTTTCCCATCAATTCTATAAAATAAAATATTTTCTCTTTCCTTACCCAAATTTATCCTCCAACCAACAAGCCTAATGGGATTTAAATTTGAGACCTTTATATGGAAGGACTTGAGAAACTAGTCTATTAGGTCAATTTGGGAGCTCTTGGGTGTAAGGAGATTTGATGGCTTAACTTCCCAAGGGGAATCTAGATTTGAAGTATGGATTTGATTTGAAGACTTGTGAGTAGAATTTGGGGCATTTGAAAATTTTGAACCTTTGAAGATTTGAAGATTTGAATTTGGAGATTGGAATTTGAATATTTAAGGATTTCATTTGAAGATTTAGGATTTGAATTTGAAAATTTCAGAATTTGATTTGGATTATAAATGTTTACCTCAATATATTTTGAGTGATCTCAAAGTAGAGGGACCTTTGTGTAATTTAAAGATAAGATGGACTTTAAGTGAAATAATCACATAATATTAGCCTTTTAATGTAAATTATCATGCTTTTGAATTTGAATCCTGGGGCATGAGGTTTATGAGCTATAGATTCAGTGCTTATGTAGAATTTGCAAAGTTTTAAGACCTCGATAAAAGGTTGGGATCCCTTAATAAAAGGATAAAAGGCTAGGATCTAAAAGGAATATTGATGAAATATAGAATTTAATTGCAATTATACCTTTATTTTCCCAAATATCAAAATATAGGATATTTGGGTGTAATTTTGAATTTGGAACTTCATAGAGTGGATAATCTCCATATGCAATGTCAAATTTCTTGATTTAGGATTTAAATGAAATATTTATAGAATTTGGGTACCTAAATATAATTATACCACTTTTGTTGTTGACTATAATTTTAAAAGTCCAAAGTCTTTTAGGAAGTCAACCTTGAGGGACAGACTACTATTAGTCAGTTTGTTCAAAAATTCATATTTAAGTTTCATTTGGGACTCAAATAAAATATTAGAGAATTTGGGGACCTTTCGTGTAAAATACATAATGTTCAACCCTAAGTCTCTTCTGTTGAGATTAAGATGTGGAGGGAATATCTTTTTAAAGTATAAATCTTTTATTTTGTATTTTATGTCAAATTTTCTGTATATTTGGACCGAAATAAAATATCTCATATTTAGAGATCCTTATTTGCAATTATCCAAAAAAAATTATTTTACTGTTGTACAAGTGCGTAACCCGAGAGCTAAAAATATCTCTTTATGTGAGATGTTAGTTTTGTGAATTTATTTCATTTTGCTTTATTCACTGTTTGATGAAATATTTCTTAATTAGGAGATTTTCTATGTAATTTCACGGTGTTTAATCCTAATTTATATATTTTCATATCATTTTCTATTTCTATTTGAAGCTAGTTTTCGATGGTCCTTTTAGATATAATTTTAGATTGTCACTTTTAGATGCCAATTGATTCTGCGAATTTAGATTGATTCTATGAAATATTTCTGAACTCCATTTTAGATTGATTCTGTGAATTTAGATTACTATTTTAGAATGTAAAATTTAAATTATATTTTAGGTGGTATTTTTAGACTATACTCTTAGACGATACGAATCAATTCTATTTGAAATAGTCTTTGACCGATAGGGTTGAAAAGAGCTTTTCAAAAGTAGTACTTTGATTGCATTCAATCATCTTCAAAAGTACTTTCTCAAAGGTGGCTTAGTTTGGCCATCGCTGCCATATATATTTTTTTTAATAAAAAATTCAAGTGATTGATTTCAAACTTCATTGATTAGCAATCTAATGACCGATTTGTAAAAAAAACATATAGATGAGCTCTGCTCTGGATGATCTTGAGGATCACATAAGTAGCCTCCAAATCAATCTTAGAAGTCTTCATTATACTGATTTTGCTTAAAAAGAGAAAAATAAAATTACTTTATTTCGACAATAGGCGTTCTTTGATTTATGAAATTGACAAATCGAATAGCTTCGTCTTGGCCTAAGGATCACATAGTCTCAGTTTTTAGAGAAGGGCTTCTGATTGTCTTATCAAGCTCAATATTTATTTTAACATTTTTATGTTTTTTCGATTGTTCTAGTCCAGATGTGTTAGTTCAAATACCCTTCCATTTTTCTATTTTAAAAATAGAAAATTAAATAGTTAACTGTAACCCTGCAGATCAACAATTTGATGACCAATTTGCAAAAGAAATATATTAATGAGCTCTGTATGATCGTGAAGATCATCTATTTTATCTCAAATCAAATTTTGAGCTCTCAATTGAGTGAATTTTGACTAAAAAGTGAAAAATAAAATTATTTTATTTTGGCAATAATCATTTACTGATTTATAAAATCAATATATCTGATTGCTTCGATTTAGTTTGAGGGTCTTGTAGGTAGTCTCGATTTGTTGAGATGAGCTCTGGATTGTTCAATCAAGCTCAATTTTCATTTTAGCATTTTAGTAGAAATTTTTGGTGCCATTTGAATTAGGAGTTTGAAGCTAATGTTTGAAAGCTGCCATTTGAAGGGTTGGTCTTCAAAGGTGACATTCGAGGCTGGTATTTGAAGACTACCATTCAAAGGTTTTGTTTCTCTATTTTAGAGAGAGAAAACGTGCTGCTAACTTTTAGCTTTGTCGATTTACAATTTGGAGGCCATCTTGAGAAATTAAGGAGTCAATTAGCTTCAGAAGATCAAGAGGATCATAATGGTAGTATTCATTGTTGCTGATCACTTCTCATAAACAGTTTTTTTTAAAGAGAGAAATTTAAAATTATTTGTCTCCGGTGATGATGAATCTCAGATTTGCGAAATTAATGATATATTGGCTTTTGCTTCGCTCTGAGGATCTCATAAATGTTCTCATTTCATGGATAATAGCTCTGAATTACTATATTGAACTAAGTTTTCAACCAGACGTCTATTTCTTGAATGAAAAATCTTTCATCTTTTAGTTTTTTTGAAATTTTTGCAGCATAACAGGATGTTTTAGGTAAAATTTGCTTTCAAAATATCATGGGAGGATTCTTCATGCACATGAGTAGCATGTATATTTTCTTGTTAACAATTAGTGCTTCAATGATTCTGCCATTGTAGAGCTTCCGCTACTACAATTTCTTGATGGAATCGGTAAAATTTAATTGAATTCACTTTGACCAGCATCATCTTAATGAGATCTAAGAATTCTGAGCTTCACTACGAAATTCTTATATTGGATCCTCACTAAGGGGTTATCATACGGAGAAGTCGACGTTGATTTCAAATTTCTTGACTGGATCATTAGATTTGTACCTCTTCTTCTCACCTTTAATTTTCTTGGTCGTAAATCTTTCTCTCCAAAAAATCTATTCTCTCTCCTCGGCCCCCTACTTATAGGCATATTTGAATAAGTAAATTTACTCTTGTGTGGCTAATAAGAGTTAATCTAGGTTTTTTGGAGGCTAAGCAACATGTCTATGCATTTAATTGAGTCCGTGAGTTCACTGGATGGTGTTCAGACCTTGTTGTAGTGCCAGCTCCAAACGCCAGCTCTCAGCTGCCTGATTAATGCAATTGAATGGTGGTGATTAAAAAAGAGAGCATTTGACGATTTTATTGTAATAAATCTCTAATGGAATTGAGAGCTCACAAGTTTACTCAGAAATCCATTACCAAACGGGGTTTCAAGAATTCCACATGCAGCTCTGGAGGAACAATGTGGAGAATTTGCATGTTAAATTTGCAGCTTAGGTCCTTGTAGCTATATTTTCAATCTTTTCACTTAAATTAGATCAATTTAAAAACATAGTTCATCAATTTTAACTTACTAAATAATTCCTCTATATGTGAATTGGGTGTTCGCCAAATTTTGGTATCTAATTTGATCTAATTAATTTAATTGAGTTTTTTTTTTATGAAAAAATCCGATTGAGTTGATTTAGCTTAACAGGTTGATAATGAGTTGGAAGACCAAATGAATTTGAAATCTATTGATTTTTTAGGTGTTCAAAGAACCCATTAATGTAATCTTAGACATTAAATTTGAGCTCATTTGATAGGTTAATTAAGTGGCCAAAATTTTACGGCCTAGGCAAATATTTGATGTAATCGGTTCTTCATTGATTTGAATAAAATTGAGCACCATAAAAGATCAGATTTTGCAGGATTATTCTCCATAATTTTTCACTTATAATGGATTTTTTTTATGATTTTTCTGGTATTTTGTTCATGTAATCTCAGTTCAAATACAATTATTTAATTACTTTAGCCAATTCTAACGTTAAATCTGGGACAAAATTAACCCAAACTTTTGGTAAACATGTTCCAAACATTATCCCACATATCTTATGAAATTTTCTCAAATTTTGGAGAAAATTTCAAATATTCAACTCAAATAAAAGGCCTAAATAATCAAAATTAGCCTTTTTTTTCTCAATTATTCTTTAATTAAATTTCTTTAACTATTGGCTTTTGGATTTCAAAAATAAAGGTCAACACTGTTCAAGATTTTATAATTGGTTGGATTCCTCTGAAAGTAAAGTAACGGGGAACAAACCTTTTCCTGACCGTTGGTCCATTCATCGTGACTAGCTGACTTGGCTTAGAGAGAATCTGGGCGGTTCCTACTCTTGCTACGTGAACAATTGAGATGGTTTCAAATTTCCCGTGTAAACATGAGCCCCTCGATTGTTAGGAGCGAATATTGATGTGTGTCATGCAATTGACCAGTGAATGCATAACAAATGGGAGGTGAAAGAGGTCTATGAAATGACGATGTTGTAGAGGGGTTTATGTTTTCTTTTTTGTAGCCCTTAAGCTGCCAAGCGATTGCAAGAATTACCAGCTGAGCAGTCGCCTGAAAGTTCTTGGGATGATGGTATCGAAGTGGAACTTGCTATGATGAAATTTCTTTCTCATTTTAAAAGGAAGGAAGCCGTGTCCTTTGCCGTTGAGCTGAAGTCAAAGAGGGTGAAGGTAGAGGAACCTTTTCTTTAGGAAGCCACAGATTCAAGTGATGGTCCCTATGATAGTGGCGATATCAATGTTGGTGCCAATTGCTGAAGGTGTCGGTGACACCACTACCGGAGCAAGTGCGACGCTATTTCTGAGGGTGGCTAGTCCGTTGAGCTAGGCGGCCATCTAGTTGGATAATTCACCATTAAGAGATTCGGCGGACGAGATTGTTGTAATAAAGGCGGATGCCCTTGACTCCACATTCGGGCTGTTGATTTTAGATGAGGAGGAAGACGCTGCACCATTGTTGGGGCCATTGGTCTTTGAGGACAAGAAGATTCGTATATCCATGGTTCTATAGACGACCGACAAACTATCCCTTGCACTAGGACGTGCCATCCTCACTGAGAGTTAGCTCTGGGCTGTGCCACACACTGTTGATAAAGACAACATGGTCAGGCTACTCTCATTGGTCAACGCCCCTCTTCGCAAGGATGTTTTCATTGGAAGACCATCTTCATCAACACCGTTATTGAGGAAAGAGGTAGTGGTTTCCTCCGGTCATGCTCCGAGCTTGCCGAAGAATGGTGGTGGTGAAGCAGAAAGGAAAGAAGGGGAGAAGGGGATTTCATCTGGGTTGACTCACAGTTAAAGTTCGTCATCACAGAGGCAGTTGATCCTTGTGATGATCTTTGATGAAATCTATCAAATTTGGAGAGTACAGATGCGGAGGCCATCAATCGCCTGGGACTGTGTGAAGAAACTGCAATCTGTACTAAAGCAGATGAGAATTGTAGATGATTGGGAACGAGCTACGCCGACTGAGGTGATTGTGGCCAAGTTGAGAAGGAGATAGCTGCAATCTTAGACCAATCGGCCGAGGAGGCCACTCGGGTCCTGGTCCACCTGAAGGAACTCGTCGATGCTCTTGGAGAGGAGTAGAGAAGGCGCACTAAGCTCGAGGTCTAGAAAGACAAGGTAATATCTAACAAGTTGGCCAATCAAAGGATAGAAGCTTGTGAGGCCAAGTAGCTAAAGATTGCCACTGAGTGGGTAGAACTAAAGAAAGGCATGTGAAGGCACTGGCCGATATTGTTGCTGACGCAAATGATATCCAGGCAAACCTGACTCTCTAGGTAATTGCTCACAATGAGAATGAAAAAGATGAGGGAAAAATCTTTGAAGCTAAGGTGTAGGAGGCAGCTGAGAAGGAGAGGGATGCTGTGAAGGGATGAATGTTCCATCTTGTTGCATCGAGTAGTAGGCATTGTGGCTGGCGACCTCGCGGACGATGAATAGACCTTCCCAGTTGAGTTCCAACTTTGGGACACCATGATTCGTGCCCGCTGTCATGTCTCTTGAGGACTATGTCACTGGAAAGGAGATTTCATGGGTTGACTCTTTTGTTATAGCAATATTCCATGCGACATTTGTATTCTAGCTTTTTGAGGGTTGCACATTGCCAGCGGTCTTCTAGAAGGTCTAAGTCAAGGCGCTAAGATTCTACAGTATCCTTGGTCCTTGGTCCATCCTTTAAAATTGCGAGAGTCGTATGTGACAGCTTCCATCTGGTGGGAGTAGTATTCCAGTTCCACTGGATTGACAGCGTTTAGATCGAATGCCAACAAGATTGGAGACTCCTGGGTGATTTCCGATGGGTCTATGTTGTAAGCCTATATGACTTCTGGAAGTACATCCGGCTAGCGCTTCTTAGCTCCATCCAATTGCTTTTTAAGAATGTTCATGAGATTTTTGTTTGCGTTCGTTAATCTGTGGGTGCTATACAGTCGCAAAATAGAGTTGAATGCCATATTTATCATATAATACTTAATGTGGGCAGCAGTGAATGCTATTGCATGTGATGATTATCGTAAGGACTCCATAGCGGTAGATGATATTAGTCTATAAGAACTTCTCCATATGATTTAAGGCTGTTAATCTTGCTCAAAGATCGAGAATTGCTCGAAAATTGAATCAAATTTTGAATTAGCTCGATTTGATCTAAATAAGCCGACTAACGAGCTATTTTTGGCTCGAAAATTTTATCAATCCAATCTTGAGCCAGCATAGGATCGAATCGAGATGGCTCGAAATTGGATCGATTAAAAAAATAAAAAATATTACATTATATATTTATATATGTAACTAGATTTAATATGTAGTTTTTTTTCAGTAGTCTACTAAAATATTTCATTAGAATTTTCTCTATAATCATTTAAATCATATTTATTGTAAATTATTTTGTTTTATTTTTATCTTTAAATTATAGATCAATGCGAATAGCCATAATTTAAGCTGATTGAATGAACAAATATATTTATACATAATATTTCAATAAAAGATCGAAAATTAATCGAAAGTCTATGGTGTTGGACATGCCAAGCAAGATGGATAAAAATCTCACTCGGTTGGGGGACACTAGGACATGAGAGGATGCTAGGTACCTCTTGAGGGAGACGACTTCTTTACATTCCATAGTCTATTCCACGTTTTTGTGACTCCTTGTGCTTTGAAAAAGGGCAAGCTTTGTTCTCTCGACTTGAAAATGAAATGGATGAGGCTCGCTACACTTTTAGTGTGTCGTTAAACCTCCACATAGCTTTCAGGTGAGGGCATATCCGAGATGTTCGAGATCTTGTTCAGGTTTGCTTCCCTGGCTAAGACTAAGTACCCAAGGAACTTACTGGAGGATGCTTTAAAGGTTCACTTGATTGCGCTAAGTTTGATCTAATACTTACGGAGGGTGTTGAACATCTCCTATATAGGTCCAAAAGGTATTGAAAGTGGGAAATGCTTTTGACCAAGATGTCATCGGCGTAGACTTTTATGTTTATGCCCTTTTGGTGTTTGAAGGCTTTGTCCACCATCTGTGCTAGGTTGCTCTGCGTTTTTGAGACTGAAGGGCTTCATGTCATAGCAATGGGTGACCAAGCCTTTGATGAAGTCAATCTTCTCCACATCCTTTGGTGCCATTTTGATCTAATGGTTGGAGTGCCTCTACGTGATGTCTTTTAATTTTTCATTGAAGAAGGCTACAGGATAGCTTTCATGACTTAGGACTCCACTTATTTCCACTCATAATGCGTCATAGCACAGCTTAAAGAATTTGTAACGTCTAAGAGTCGAAGAATCGAAGTTGTAAATATATACGTCTTAATTTCTATGAAGGCCTTTAATGTAAGGCAAACAAATGTAAATAATATTTTATATTTATATTTAGCAAAATTAATTAGCAAATTATTTTTAATTAAGCATAAAATATTTTCTAAATAAATTATATGAAAAATATGATTCTTAAATCCTGTAAATTAGTAATATTTTAAAATTAAAATTAAACTAGATCGTCTGATAAATAAGAATTTATCAAATTAGATTGGAAAAATTAGGTCTAAGGTTCAAGAATTTAGGACAGATATCAGATCCAATAGTATTTGTCACTTACATAAATATTAGATCACACAATTAGAGCCAAATAAATAATTCAAGTCAAACAAATAATTCATATTGAAATCAAATATTTAAATTAATTAGATTTAGAAAAGAATTTATACTTGTTTGCAATATAAAGCTGATCAACTCCTCTGGCTATAATTCGCATAGTACGAGAGGGCGAACCACATGGGCACAGGCGTGGGATAAGCAGACGTGGGCGAACTTGTGCGAAGCTCGTGGGAGAGGAGTTAGGCGAAGAATAGTAGCCTTGCACGGGTGAGGCATCTCGCAGAGTCAAAACGAGAGCTTGCGTAGGTTTGGCGATGGGCGAGGTGTGGATGTGGCTGTCACTGGAGAGAAGCGAGCGCACAGGGTGCGATTGCAATTGACATGGGCGTTGGTGTGGCCGTCACGAGCCCAGGCACAAGCTTGAGTCGGGAAGGAGTGGGAGAACGATGCCACAACCTGTCGATGCACAATGTGAGTGGGTGAAGCAGAGCAACTAGCAGCGGTCGACGATTATAGCCGGCAGACAGGCCGTTGGCGGAGGCGAAGGTAGAGGCTGGCGAGTGTGCGGAGCAAGTGCATGTTGAAAGAGAAGGATCGAGTGGCTCAGAGAGAGAAGAAGATAAGATTTTTATTATTTATTTATTTTTTTAAAAGAAATAACTAAGCTAATCTGAGAATTTTCAATAAAGGCTAACTCTACTTTTTTTTTACCGAAATATTGACCCTGTAACTTGAATCTAAGTTTTGAGAAAACTCAAACATAATCTCATTCATCAAATGCTACTTGCTATTATAATGCAAGTCCATCACTTTATGTAGAAAGATCCTAAAAAAAATTTGAAAATACAATATTTTATGTAGGAAATAAAATTCCAAGTAAATAAAAGCAAATATGAAACTAATTCTATTATAATTAAATAAAATCAACTCTAAATATGATAAGTTTTCAAATCTCCCAAATTTGCTTTGAATAAAATCAAATCTAAATAAAGCTGATATGAAAATTTTCAATAGTTCTAACTAATTTAAATTTGAATTTTGATTTAGCATATGATATCATCCTGGCAGTCCAATTCAATGTTGATCCATGTCGCAACCAGTTTTCCTCAGGTGGGAGGAACTCGACCCCGAAGAGTATGGGTCATGCAACTCATATTTTCAAGTTTGTCAGATTAGCTGTAATCTCTGAGTTTTCGAAAAAGATAAAAATCTCCACTATACTAAATATTACTGATAATCGAATTCAATTAAAATTACTTGTTCAATAAGTTTATTCAATTAGCTCTAAAGAAATAATAAGATGGGTTTTGATTGTGGATTCCCGTGAGTAAGCTACACTTAAAGGAACAAAAAGTTAAGGCCTCACTAGGTAGGCGGGTGACTCGACTATTTGTTAATCGGGTCAGGTTCGGGTCATTGATTTTGACTTATTTTTATAAACGGGTCGGGTTTGAGTTGAGCTGTTCTATATTCCTAAATTTTCTAAATGCAAGAATTGTGATGGATTTTGAATTAGTTTGAACTTTCAAAGTATGATTTCCTTATTTACTCCATTAGTATGCTAATTATCTAATTTATCAACTCACCAACTTGATAAGAAAATTAAACAAATAAACACTAATGAAGGTGGTAATCCTAAAATTAGCATTTTAATCGGCCATCTCTCTGGTGGAGTAGACAGCTTCATAGAAATTGCTTAGAATTGGCCAAGCCTTGACTTAAGAGACCTACCTCGAAAATCTTAAATACTATCTTGAGGATCCAACCTACATACGTAGCTTGAGAATCCAACCTACATACGTAGCTTGAGAATCCAACCTACATACGTAGCTTGAGAATCCTCGATACCCATTTCGATGATCCTTGTTGCACACTTAATCTATCCTACACAACTACATCGAGAACCCTCTTGGGGATCTATTTTTGTAGAACTACATCGAGAATCCTTCAACTATTTCGAGAATTCTTCTTACATGCCTAAATTGTGGACCTTCAAGACTTCTTCACAAATCTTAATCCTGCAAACCTATCTCTTGGATTTTGCACTATATTAAGGATCACCATACCACTGCATCATCGAGATTCTTCTATCCCTAGTGTTGAGGTTTCATCTACAATGTCATCCTATTTTCGTGACAATGCTATCGGTTGCCAACTTGCCTTCATCCTCATTGAGGACCTCCTCTCTTCCTAGTTCTTTGAGGACTTCCCTTTATCAATGAAGCTATCGTGTCATCAATGATGTCGAGGTCCAATCTCTCCTTTCTCGAGCTTGCCATCAGCAATAACCTTGTTGAGGATTAGCACCTCTTTTACATCACGACTTTAGCTAGCCTCTTTGAGCCTCTCATCATTTTCAATGAAAACATCTTTGAACTCAGCTTCGCAACCTCATGGTCCCCTTCAATACACCGGAGTAACCTCATCAAGGACCTCAATTTATAGTAATCCAATTATGGCTACCTCATGGGCAGCAAGTGCAACGACCTTATGGGACCCATTTAGAGCTATCTTATGGAGCGTCTCCATAGTCGTGGCTATCTCCATTGAGACAGTAATATTAAAGCCTCTTTATTCGTGATTGTTTCAGTGGACATTGTTATGTATTGTAGATGAATAATTGTAAATTGTATAATTGGCTTCGCCCATATTACAATTTTGATTCGAAAAATCTATCGAGTTTCAGTTTCGATCGAAACTAAGCAGTTTCGCCACTTTTTCCCGAATTGTTGAAACTCAACCAAAATAGCCGAAACTAATTTTTTTCCAAAATAATTATTATTCAATAATTATCATTAATAAGTTTAATTTATATTTATAAAATTTAAATAATTTATAAAAAAAAATCGAAACTACCGGTACCCAAACTACCGGTGCCGAAACTGCCGAAATTGTTGATATCCAAACTACCGAGACTGTCAAAACTACCGAAACTGATTCTTTCATTTTTTTGACTAAAATCAAGTTTTAAAATCTTATTTCATACAACTACTTCATGTATTATATGTAGGCCTTAGTTATTATCTAATATACATTACAATTTAAATGTTGATTTGACCACATTTTTATTTTTCACACATCTTTTTTATCAAACACAATGAATGCATTCCCATCACATATTTGCTAGGGATAATTATATGTGAGATAATCAAACTATAATTTTCAAACACTCTAAAGCCTCGTTTAGTTGGACTATATTTTTAGAAAGTTGTAATTTTTTAGAGATGGAAAGAGAATGAAAGTTATTTTAATATTATGATGTGAAATAAAGTTATTTTATTATTGAAGATTGTGTTGGATGTGAAATGAAGTTAATGTTTTATTGAATTATCTATAGGATATGAAATAAAGTCAATTTTTAGAGCCCATTTGGTTGGAGTATATTTTGTGAATATTTGAAGTTTTTTTGAGATAGAAAAAAAGAAATTTTTTTTAATATTATGATATAAAATAAAATTATTTTATTATTGAAAATTGTGTTGGATGCAAAATAAAATTAATTTTTTATTGGAGTATGTATGAGATGTGAAATAAAGTTATTTTTTAATATTTAAATTTATGTATAATGTGAAATAAATATAAAATATTGATGGAAGTATTTTTGGAAGAATTTTGATTTTTTTTCCCCAATGTAAATTGTAAACATTAGTAAATTTAGCATTTTTTATGTGAATAGGAAAAATTTAGTTTTGCTTATAATCGTCTCAAGATTCTATATATGCCAACATGGTTAGCTTTAGATCCAGGGGCAGACATTGGGAGTTGAGGAGGGACCAACATCGAGAATGGATAGCAATCCAATTTGGTGAACTGGTGACTTGTTCCTGGCAAGGTATGAGTTTTCATTTGAAAACTTTATAAAACCTATCTACATGCATAGGCGAATAGCAATGCAAAATAGATAATCTCTAAGCTAGTGGGGTGCTCGACATGCTTTAAAAAACTCAAATCAAGTCTACACATCTTCCGGTATTGCAAATTTTCTAAACAAGTTTGGAAGAAAGCGAGGTAGTAGATCAAGGTCGACTTAGTCCTAGTTATATGGGGAAAAACTCTTACACCTTTAAGTGGCTGGAGCAAAGATCTCTATTTATTTGACAATCTTTAATAAAAAAAATCATCTAATATTGATTTCTCAATCAACATCAGACAGATATAGAATGGACCATAAACTTGCCATCCGGTGCCCCCACCACAAAAGGATGAGAGTTTGATGTTTTTAGAAGTCTTCAGGTTCAAACTTCCATGGAGTTCAAGCTTGTTTGTTCAATTCTCCATCATAAAATGGAGTCTTTAGAGAAAAGTTTGGTAACATGATGCCTACGGATAGTGGCGTTGTGCAATTTTATATCACTAAAGGTCTTCATCATCCAAGTTAGGAGCGAACATTGCCCTTCAACAAGTGGCTAAATTCTAACTAGACTTGACCTCAGTTGAGCCTTCACTACAGCCAGTTTAATGCTTAGGCCTAAAGGAATTCAAGGAGGAGAAGTGCATCTATCTAGCCTTTCAAAACATCTAGCCTTTTTTATGTTTAGGGGAGGGCTATTATAAAACTCTTTAGGCCGATAGTGGAGGGTGCCTTGCAAATGAGCTTAGTTTAGGTATCGAGGCTTGCTTGGGCAGGGCAGTTGCTTAAGTTATTCCTCCAAGTTATTCTTGATTGCTCAACGATTTAGAAAATCTTGGAGAATCTCCATGTTGGCAATGTTTGTTTTTGCATCAAAGATTTTTGTCCACTGATTGTTGCTTTGATGGACAGTTGAGATTTCTTCGAAGGGCTTCAATTTAGAAATCATTGAAGGCATTTCCTTTGGTGGCTTTACTATTGACAAAACTCTTCTTTTGTAATTGTTTCCTGTCAAAGGCGATCCTTTCGTAACCATACTCTTCGGCACATTTTCTTTCGAAAGAGTTTTTGTTGAAGTATATTTTATCGATGGATGTCCCATTCAATGGGAACTCTTTGGTGGTTGAAGAGGGACTTCCTTTTAGGCAGTTAGGATCTTTTTCAGAGATAATCCTTTTGACGAAGGGTTGGATCTTTCCATGTTTTTTCTTTCTTTCTTTCTTTCTGTTTGCTTAGTCTTTTTTTTTTTTTTAATGTGACAGCAAATAGACTTGAATCCAGGCACTAACAAGAGTAAAATCATTCTGTAGGCACATTGGTAGGTCTTTCCCTTCTTTTGATAATAATACTGTTTATGTTTTCGTTCTTGTTTTTATGTGTACACTTGAAACTTTAGAACTTTACACATCCAAGGCATTCCAGCAATGCTATTGGATTTTGCAAATCTCGAGCAAAAACAGCACCTTAGACGAGGTTCATCGTCAAGCAAAACAATATTGAGACTAGGTTAATCATGAAACTGATGCAGCGCGGGGATCGGTTTAAAGCGAACCTAACGCTACCAATATTAAGCTAGCGCCTAGATTTATATGTGTATATTTAAATGACTAAATGCAAATGAAAGGAGATTAAACCAAGTTTTTTCAAATTATATTAAATATAAATATTTGCATTTTTACATAAGCGTCATGAAATATTTAAGATGATTAAAATGCTATCCAAACAAATTCAAACAAACTTATACAATTAAGATAATAAACTTTCAAATCTCAAGATGAATTACCGCATACACATTTACCTTGAAATTTCTACACATGATAATTTATCCAAAAATTTCAATATATCAACATCTTCACCAAATATGAGTTATATGAATCTGTTTAGACTAGAAATTGATATGGATTTAAACAGTGAACTTGGTTCTTGTTGACGTAGAATGTGGGGATCCCAAGAAACACCAGAGAAAGAGAGTTCCGGGAGACGGCGGCGCGCAAAGGAGGTGGTGAGCTCGTTAATAGAGGCTCAGGGAGAAGATTTAGTCCGAAGCAACCAGAAAAACACACAGAGGTTTAAGGTGGTTCAGGGAGGAAATCCCCTACGTCCACCGGTCGGTCAGCGAAGAAGTTTCACTCATGGGGAAGAGGTCTAGCCCTGAAGGCTATACAATGCCCTGACAAGAGTAGAAGAGGAAGAAGAAGAAGAAGAAGAAAGGAGCTTCTCAGTTGGGGTCCTGTTACAATTGAAAAATTCTCCTTTTTCTCTTGTCTTGTATCCTATCCTCCCTCTCCTCTCCTCCTTTTCTGGAGGACTGTTCAGTGGTTTTTATAGCCGTTGACGTGCATAGCTCCACCCTGGTTTCCCGGAGGAAAGGTGATGGATGAGCTCTGAGCGCCGCTTGTCTGTCACCGGAGAGGTCCGCAGCTGTACGAGGAGGATGATGACTTTAAATGCTGGTACCTCCGTTTGGAAGGAGCGCCCGTACGGAGAGCGGCGGGGTTAGGTGAAGTTGATTGTGACAGGCGTTACCTCGTACCCTCGTGCCCGAGGTTATGAAGTTTAATCCTGGGTCGTCGTGGACGATGGTAGGTTGAACCCTCGTGCCCGATGTTTGACCTGGGTCAAGAGTCCTGCAAAACCTGAAGCTGGGTCAGTCAATAACCAATCAAGTACAGGCCTGTCAGGCGCCACGTGTTCGGCCAGGATGCAGCGTAGGAACCACGTGTTAACATTTCTAATTGCCAAATAAAGAAATTTCATCATTCACCAAATATGAAATTATAACAGAGCTGGGA
>JAEMOT010003597.1:106450-128738 GCA_019297695.1 Apostasia ramifera
CGTCGGCCGTTTTATAGGAGAGGGAAGCTTGGGCGGAACTAACCGTATGCGTAGAATCGGCGGAGGAAGAGCGCTGTTGTGGAGGAAGTGGCCGGCGACGTGCGCGAGGACCACGGAGGGGCCGGCGACGTGCGCGGAAGGCCGGCGTCGTGCGCTGAAGACCCGGCTGCGAGCGACCAGCGAAGAGCCCGATCTTCTTCTGCCATGATTTAGGGCTTGCCCATTTAATTAGGTGAAATTGCAAGCTAGTCCTTCTCTTTTCTGCTCCTTTGCAAATAGCACCATCATATGTAATTTGAATTCAATTTGATTCGAATTGAAACCAACTCAATCCAATTGAATCAAATTGACTCAAAATGACCCAAACATGACTCATACTAATCCCAATTGATCTCAATTGAACCTTAACTCAGTATACCTTGGTTCAATTGAATCAAATCCAAACTAATTTGATTAATTTGAATTTAACTTGTCTCAAATTGAATATAAATAATTCAATTTGAATCTAATTAGCCCAAATTGACCAAATAACACTCAAAATAATTACAGGACACCATAGTGGGCATTCCCACCGACATAAAAACATATTGTTTGACTCAATAAATGACCCAAATAAAACATGCAGAAATAAAGATAACTATGTACAAGATAAAATTGTTATAATCTACGCTCAAGGTCGTAGATTATAACGCAGTTGTTGACGCTGGTGATCTGGCTCTGCATCAGAAACTGATAACAATGTGTGTCTTTATGTCCTTTCACTGAAACATTTGTAATAATTTATATTTAACAAGATTAAAACTAAACTTGAATAGAGATATTTTTTATTGAAAGTTGTGAATAATGTGAAATAAAGTTAGTTATGATGTTAGAATATGTGAGAAATGTGATATAAAGTTAGTTATTATATTGGAATATATGATGTATGTGATATAAGTTAGTTATTATTTTAATAATGTGTGTACGATGTGAAATAAAGTTACTTTTTAATATTAAATTTTATGTGTGATGTGATATGCCAGGTTAATTTTTAATTTGAAAATAAACGGGGCTAAGTGTTTCTTTTTCTTGAATTGGATCAGGAAATTATGGTCATTCTCTTAAAATTATTTTCTGCTACGTTGAGATTTGTTAGCTCCTCCAACCAACTTGTGCTTCCAACATGTTCTCCGGCTTCTTCTTATTCTTCATTGATTTCAACATGCCACATAGTATTTGTATTATAACAAGTCAATATTTATGAAAACCATGAAGACCAAAGCAATATTTATATGAAGTCAATGTTTAATATTGAAATTTGTGTAGAATATGAATTCAATAGAAAACGTTAAGACGAGATGAGGTGTTCTGAATATCCTTATTGAACAGGGCTATAGTATTAAGATTAAAGTCCTCATAACGATATTCTCAGCCGAATTATATTCGGTTCACCTCTGAAATCAAGACTCGGTTGAGTGCAAAACGGGAAGGAATAATGAATTGTACCAATTTGACTCAGCAGAAATCGAATAAAAAAAATTGGTTTAATGGCCCAGTACTCTAATTTTGGCTTTTCTGAATGCAGGATTAACTTATCTGGGAGAAAAGGGTGACTTTCAGCTGACAAAAAAGAAAGAATGCTCATAGTTCTCAGTCACAAATGTTGTATAACTATTTTTCTTTATGGATAGATAGCTTTTTTTTTAGCTTCGTTTGATTTGAGATATTTTTTTAGTTCAATATAAATTTTAATTGTAAAAAATTAATTTTTTTGTACATTTAACATAAATATAAATTTTAGAATCAAATTTATTTTATATTTTATATATTTTTTAATATTAAAATAAAATTTTTTGATATTAAATTTTAAAAAGTAAATTAGTTTTTTTTATTAAAAAAAATTTGAATCAAACGAGTTTTTTTTTTTTTTGGTGTTTCAGTCCAGTAGGTGCGTTGATTTTCGTGTACAGGATTATATATTGCTATAGTTTATTTATGATATTTTAGTTCATATTATTTGAAATTTTTATTTAAATCTTTAATATTTTTTGAAATTTTTAGTTCGGTTTTTAGAATTTAAAATAGTGGACTTAAAACGTTAAGCAAAATAATAACCTAATTTGTTCTTTTAAGTAAGATTTTAAAATATAGAAAATAAATGTCGGGGACCCAACTGTGATTTGCCCTTAAAACGTTGTTTGCTTCATTAAATTATTTTGATTAAAGTTTGTCTTTCCGTCAATGTGAGCAATGTTTATAACATAATTTGTATAATTTTGAGGGTTAAAATAAAATTTTAAAAAGCTAATGTGAAGACAATAATTGAATTAAAATATGAATTATGATGCTATTGCACGCCATTAATATTTATATGAATATTGACATGAAATTTTTATGATTGTCGTGCCAAAAAAATGATTAAAAAAAGTTAAATTTGAAGGTAATTATAAATTTTTATTTGATCTATGATGTCAATCAGGGATATGTTTATATTCATATATAGAATTTTCGAAGGCCCATTTTTCTTAATTTTTTTTTATCTTTAATTTAAAATATTATTTTTGTATTTTTGGAATAAATTTTAAAATTAAAAAAGGTCAACATGTGAGCCGTGAAGGTACTCACGAATGAGCATGTGCCTTGTATACGCATACAAGTATTGCGGGCTCTTAATTATGCGGGCATTGAAAAGAAAACGGCTAAAATTATCGGAAATTCGTGTGCTATAGTCCACAGCTTTTGACAGTCTCATAATTTAATATGAGCGGACAGCCGCATAGTGATTCAAATATCTGATTTATGCGTCGTCCGGGTGACGCGTTTATTAATGCGGAAAAGCAGAAACTAATAATAAAAAATTTTGAATATCATTTTTTTATCATTTAATCTAACAAATTTTAAATGCATCCAAATTTTGAATGAATGAATTAAAATATAACATATTTTATACAAATTGAGTTTTATTTACATACAAAAATTTACATGTATAATTGTTGTGTTAAAATAAAATTTTAAAAAGCTAATGTGAAGATAAAAATTGAATTAAAATATGAATTAATACCTACAATCATGCCATTAATATTACTATGAATATTGACATGTAATTTTTATGATTATCGTGCCAAAAAATTGATTAAAAAAAATTTAAATTTGAAAGTAATTATAAATTTTTATATGAACTGATGTTAATCCGAGAAATGTATATTGTCATATATTGAATTTTCGAAGGACCATTTTTTCTTAATCTTTTTCTATCAAAAAATTTCTTAATTTTTTTAATCTTTAATTTAAAATATTATTTTTATATTTTTGGAATAAATTTAAAAATTAAAAATGACTAACACGTGAGCCGCGGAGGTACTGACGAATGAGGATTGGCTTGTATACGCATACAAGTATTGCGGGCTCTTAATTATGCGGGCATTGAAAAGAAATCCGCAAAAATCATCGGAAATTCGTGTGCTATAATCCACACTTTTTGACAGTCTCATAATTTAATATGAGCGGGCAATCGCATAGTCATTAAAACAGCTGAATGTATGCGCCGTCCGGGCAATCGAAAAGCAGAAGCTAATAATAAAAAGATTTGAATATCATTTTTTTTAATCGTTTAATCTATCAAATTTTAAATGCATCCAAATTTTGAATGAATTGAATTAAAATATAACATATTTTATACAATTGAGTTTTATTTACATATAAAAATTTACTTGTGAGATATAACTATTAATTATTTGGTAATCTCTAAAAAGTGAAATTTTGATAAGCGTTAACATATGAAATTTATACATTTTATAATTCATAATCATTTTAAATGTCATATGACGGGCTGTTAACTATGCAATCTCGAGAGGATCGAATCTCGGCCCAAGGTTAAATAAAATTTTGATTTGATCACGATCCGATTCAAAGAATAAATAAAAAGAGTTCGAGCTAAATTTAGCTTATTTGTTATTGATTCAATCTCGATCCGAGCAAAAATTGATCCAATTTTCGACTGATTTTAATTTTTTAGTTAAATTTTATGTATAAATATATTTATTCATTTTTCAATTAACTTAAACTATGGCCACTCATTTTAATCTAATATTTAAAAATAAAAATAAAAAATTAATTTATAGTAAACTTTATTTGAATAAAGATTATAAACAAAATTCTAATAAATTCTTTCATTAAACTATTATAAAATGCCAACATTCTAAATCAAATTATAAGTATAAATATATATAAAAAAAATTCTAATAAAATTTTTCATTAAAATTATTACAAAATGCTAATATACTAAATCCTATTACAAGTATAAATATATATATAAATATCTTGTATTTTTTAATCAATTCGATCTCAAGCCATCTCGATCGGAACCTACATTGGCTCAAAGATTGGCTTGATAAAAATCTCAAGCCAAAAAAAAAAAACTCATCAGTCGACTCATTTGAATTGAGCTGAGTTTAATTCGATCCAAATTTTGATTAAACTTTCAAAAAATCTTCTTCGAATAAAATTAACAGCCTTAAATATAACATCAAGAAAAGCCTTGTGATTAATAATAAACAATATGGACTAAAATTAATTGATATATAAGTGACAAGTGCTGTCAAAAGGAGTCATAAATGTAATTCTAAACTGAAAGCAAATTATTATTTTTCTTTAATTGTTAATGACAGGTGGGGTCCCAACTTTTGAAAATACTCTGTCTCTGATTATAAAAACACTGTTATTTAGGAACGTTTGATTCAATATTATCTCAATATCAATATTATTTAGATATCATATTATCTAAATATCATTATTATTCATCAATGAACATTTATTTAATTCAATATTATGATATTAGAAAATATCAATACTATCCAAATTATTTTTATTTAGTTGAAAATTATTGATACTATAATGATAAATTGACAATATTATGTTGAAATATCGCCTAATTTAGGGTGACATCTAGATGTCAACGTGTAATAACATTTTTGTAATTAATTATAATATTATTTAAAAAAATCATTAAACCAAACAATTACTTTCTAAAAATAACATAACATAATATTGAGATAACACTGAACCAAATGCCCCCTTAGTCCTAACCAGATGGAGCTATTAAATTTTTACTATTAATTTTAAAAATTATTTCAAATAATCAATCTTGTCCTTTTAAAATATTACTTTAAAATATTAATATTTTTTTTCAATTTTAATTTTTAGAGCAATACAATGATTTTTTTAGCATAAACAAACTCAACAACAACAACAACCACCAAGCCTTAATCCCACTAGGTGAGATGAGCTACATGAATCTTTTATTTCTATTGCGCTCTATCAATTACTAAATTCTTATTTAAGTCTAAGTAACTAAGATCACTCCTTATAATTTTTTGTCATGTCTTCTTTGGTCTCCCTCTTTTTCTTTATACATGGGCAAAATCCAAATCCCGGATGAGAAACGCGCTGTTGCCGGGTCCCATATCCCGGATGAGAAATGCGAAGGGTTGCATTAAACAGTCGACAGCCAGCATAAAACTTATCGAATCAATCATAAATAAACTCAAATTACTAAAAGAAATAAATTTTAAGGAGCGTTTGGTTCGTTATTATCTTGGTATTATGTTATGAAATTTAGATGTTATGACATCTAGATGTCATCTTTTGATTAATAATTTTATAATCTAATAAAATATTATTTATAAATATCATTAAACCAAATAATCACTTTTTTTAAATAACATAATATAATATCAAGATAACATTAAACCGAACGTCTCATTAATTTTTTCATTAAAAAAATAACTAACAAGAAGCATAAGGTTCCACCTTTGATAGAGTCCAAAACTACAACACTTCCGCAAACTTAAATACTAAAATCAAAGTATTTTAAAAATTAAATTCAATTTATAATGCCCTTTTGAATTCAAAAGCCCATATAAAATTTAGCCAAGAGAATATATTTTATATTTTTTATCATAAATATGATCAAAATATATTATTGAGATTTGACTACATAACATATACATAATATAATTCTCAACATAATGCATATAATTACTTTTTTTTAAAATTTTTTCTTAGTTCAAGGATTTTCATAGTCAAGAGATAGAAAACTAAAGACTTAATTAAAATAAAATATATTAAAAGTAAAAATCAAAAAATATTTTTCATGAAAAAATGTATTAAAAATAAATGAATGATTTACTTTCAACAATATTCAAATAAAAATTACAAAAATTCAATTAATCTTATTGAACTTAGCACCCTAAAAAAAAATAAAAATTATTCTCACATTCGACATATCAGTAAAATTGAAGTCTGGAAAGTCTTAAAAAAATAAAATATAAAAAAACAATATAATCAGATAATATTCCAATAGATGTTTAGAAGTGCTTAGAAGATGAAAAAATTTCTTTGATCACTAGATTGTTTAATATGATTTTGAAAATTAAAAAAATATCAAATAAATGAAGAAAGAATATATTAATACCTATTTATAAAAATAAAAATAATATACAGAATTGTGCCAATTATAGAGAAATTAAATTAATAAAACATACTTTAAAACTTTGGGAGAATATAGGTTGCACTATAATACTAAAGTATTAGAGAGTTAGTTTAATTTTATGCCAGGTAAATCTACTATAGAATTTATTTATTTATTGAAAAATTTAATAAAAAATTTTAAGGATAGAAAGGAAAATCTATATTTAATTTTTATTGATTTGAAAAAAATTTATGATAAAGTCTCACGAAAAAAACTTTGGAGAGTTTTAGAAAAGAAAGAGATTTGCACTGCTTATATTCAAGTTATTAAAGACATATATAAAGAAGTTGTTACTTGTATTCAGACATAAGAAAATTTGACTAATAATTTTTCTATTACAGTTAAATTATACCAAAGCTCGACTTTAAGTTTATATCTTTTTGCTTTGATTATGAAAGTACTGAGTCCATATCCAAAATGAGATGCCTTAGTGTATACCCTTCGCAAATGATATTGTCATTATTAATAAAACTATAGAGGGAGCTAAAGCGAAACTCGAGCTTTGGAGAAATGCTTTAGAATCTAAAGGTTTTCATCTCAATAGATTAAAAACTGAATATATGGAGTGCGCATTTAGTCAAGAAAAAAATACTTATATTGGTAATATGACAATTGGTGATCAAATTGTCAAGAAAAATGAGCGCGTTAAATATCTTGGATCAATCATACAAAATAATAGTAAAATAGATAATAACATTATTAACAAGATTCAAGCAAGATAGGTAAAATAGAGAAATATTTCTGGTGTGCTATGCGATAGAAAAATATTTTGATTCGCAGAAATAATATGCATAGCATAAATAATAATATATATATAATGCTATTAAATATAATTTAATTAATAATTTTGTGGTAGAGTGAAGAAAATTTAAAAATTATTTTCCTCAAAGTCTAATCAAATCTTCTTGAACACAATATTTTTACATTTTTTACAATTATGAGCCGATTCGAATCATGATTCAAACTGGCTCAAAATTGAGTCATTTCAAGCCGAGCCGGCTCGAATCACACCTCATTTCAATTTCGGACCGATTTCAAGCCGAGCTGAACTCAAAATTTGAGATTTCAAGTTAGCTTCAACTCACTCGAAATCGATCCGATAGCAGCCTTAATTCCACGTGCTTTCAAGATGCTTTCAAAGTAATTTCAAAAGCAAAATTGTCTTAATACCACTGATCAAAAAGAAGTTTTTTCTTCAAAATGGTTAAGGAACAAATATCAATAAAGATGTCTTGGAACAAAGCAAATCATTCAAGTTAATTGAAAATTTGGAGAAAATAGTTAATGAACTTAAAAGAACAATTTGAGAATTATATGACATAGTTTGCAATTCATGCAATCTGTATGAGGGAAAAAAAAACTTGGCCCTATTTGGCGTGAGGATCAAAATCATAACTAAAATAGTACTAATTTAAAAAACAATAATAATAATAATAAATAAATTTTTTAAATTATTCTATACAAATTTTAATATAAAAAATAATATTTTACTTCACATACTCAATAATTTTTAATAAAAATATAAACTTTATTTCACATTTTAGATCAAAATAATCGATTCGAATATTTTAGTCTAGAATGTGAAATAAAATTGATATTTTTATTTTAAATTGTTGAGTATGTAAAGTAAAATAATATTTTTTTATATTAAAATTTATGTAGAATGGTATAAAAAATTTATTTATTAGTATTATTATTATTTTTTAAACTAGTACCAATTTGATCCTATTTTAGTTCTGTTTTGATCCTTGCGCCAAACAGGACAGTAATAGTATCGTTAGAAGTATTAAAACAATAAATAATGTATATTTGTAGTATTTTTGGATACAATTTAAGATTGTGACAATAATCAGTCTTTATCAAAAAAAAACATTCATAGTAGATCAATATGCTGTAAATAAATAATGATTAACCAATTGTAGTTGGTAGTTTGTTGGCCTAGGAAGTTGTGAGAAATTGCAATTGTGTACATGGATTGAAAGGGCAAAATGAAAACATATTTAATTTGAAAGCAATTTTTAAAGGATGATATTCTTACTAATAGCTAGCTACATTTGATACTAATTAATGCTGAAATAATAACAGCAGCAGCAGAGAGACGTTTGTAATATTATATAAACTGGAGGGACCTTAAATCAAACAAATTGGGGATCACAAAATGTAAATAAAAACCATATAAAATTTAAAAACATTAAAAGAATTATTTTAGTTTTATGATGAGGAACTTAAAAGATTTGTTCAATTATTACAGTCTAAAAAATTATTAACAGTAAAATAATTTTGCTTATAATATAAACTTTCATAAAGTACCTTCTAAAACATATGAATAAATCTAAAATAATTTCAACAAATTGACTAATAATAATGTTTTAACATAACCTACAATCATTTAGTTGACAAACATTGTTATGATACTCTTCTAATGACATTATTGCATTGGTGAAGACATTTTTAATAACTTACGATTCATGGTAAATTTGAATAAGTCCTTTAAGCATTCGAAACTCAAAACCTGTTAAATAACTGTACGAATTTTAGCCGATTTAAAATCAACTTGATTTTTCACATTCACTTATCATAACACATGTATGTAAAATTTAGTGGGTTAAATAACAACTAACTGCTAAAATTTCTGAATACCACGTATCATCTTCTTTCATAAAAATGTAATGAAGTGACTAAAAAGTGTGGCAAGTGAAGAGGCAAACACGAACCTTTTTCTTGTGAGATTCCAAGAAAGCTGGAGGATTCTCGTTCCCCATGGCTCCTCGTGTTCTAGCCACCTCCTCTCCTTGTTTCGAGTCCTTAGCAAGCATATATTTCACCTCTTCCAACAGTACAGCAGGAACCTGTATAATCTGAAATATATTTTAAATCACCAAGTCAATTCATTAATTTCAATAACTGTAATGCGCAGTCTATATTTCACATGGTACAATAATGTGTAAAAAATCTTTTATTCATCCAGATTCTTCATGTACTACTTTGAAAGTCTTAATTCATGATTAGTTGTTGCTCCCTAGCAAACGAATTTACAGCTTCGAACAGAGAAGTTGTGGCTGCAGTATTATATTTTGCTACAGTACGCACAAACATAATTTACATTTTAGAGCTAAATCAGGAAGCATATCTAGTTAAATCTAAGGGACTTTACTTTTCAAAAAAAAAATCTAAGAGATTTTATCTTTATTGCATGCCCTCTCCTTTCCGCCTCCCTAGCAAGGTTACACAACGGACCGGGAATCCAACTCTCTTCTTTGGCAAAACACATTCCTTCATCAACATTTTTTGCTCTCATGTGGCCTGAGTATGGTTCAAAGCTCCCACAACCATCCTGAGAGACCATCGATAAGTAAAGCGGCGAGAAAATCTCAAGTTCTAGAAGTGGAACTCCATCTAGGACCTCTACTTCTACATACCCTAATTAGTAGACCCAAGAGCTCCACGAGATAATCGCTTCCATCTCCAAGTCAATGGCTAGAATAGTCCAAGAACACAAGGCTGCCCCAGCAATGGTTAGGGACACTACACACCACAAGAAGTTCAATCGGCATTCCTTCCTCAGGCACAAGCAACACCTCAACCTCCTACTAATCAGCTCGACTAAGGGGGTCCTTAGTGGGCACGAGAGCACTTTAGCCCATCAGGAGCTAGCTATTCCATCAGCTTTCATCTGGATGGGATTAACCACCCAAATGTCTCCACCACTTGTTATGTTAGTATCTCCTCAGGCGTAGGCCGTGCCCCATTATCTAGTGCAAATGCAAACGCAAACAATGCCTCCTCTTATTCTAGTCGCATAGGCGGTGCCATCATTCCGGTTTGTAGGGTCCCCTTTTTCTCATCAATACTTCACAACATAGGTCACACCAGCACACTCGGTGGTTTCATCACAATGAGATAGCCTGAGCCACCTCAAACATCGCCCCTAAGCTTTAGTTTTAGAGTTTAGGGTTAGTCTGGGACACTTGTTTCCCCAATGGTATCTTGCATCAGTAATGACTCCAACATATGAAAATCAATGGTATAATCATTAAATCAAAGCAAACGATGGGATTCCTAACACAAAGGATTACATATCCTGTGAAGGAGTAGGAGATCCTTGTGGCTGACATATAGATTGAATAGGAGACATACACAACTTTGTCCATACTAGTATCATCATCATTCCTACCCACAAACATATTACATTGATAAAAAAAAAAGATAAATAAAGTGTGAGACACAAAAATGCAATAAGCTGCAGAACTTATAGTCTATGCTTCCCTTGTATGGTCTACTTTTCCACTATTGTATCATTGAAGCCAACTTCAAGCAACCTGCTCTTCATCAAAATACCTTTAGAAGCATTAGCATTCGCTTGTCGCTGCTTGGAGGTGGTGGCCCCAAATTGCCGTTAGTATTGCAACCCCATTGTGCAATGAGCTTTAAAGATTCAATATATATCCTTACGATTCCAATATGAGCTCTAGATCTACAGCTTCTAAAGGGGGTGCCCTTTAATGCCTACAAAACTCCTGGACAACTTACATATAAATTCAAAGCAGGTTTAACTCGCTTCTTACCTCCACTCGTCCAAATATGTAAGGCTTTGAGAAAATCAGATGCATGCTCTGACCCAATCTACAACTCAATGGTTTGTAATGCACAGCCCTTGGTTAGTTAAAAGGGAGTGGTAGAAACTTGACAAACCTAGGAAACTGACTCTTTCATCATATTTGCATATCACCTGCATTGCCCTTACCTACCTCTTGCTATATTTCTACTTTAGAAACCTTTCCAGGAGCCTAAATTGCCCTTGAATTGAAAACCTATGGAGGTGGGGGTGTAGAAGTCTCTCTAGTGTTTGGCTCTTAATATACAATCCCAACCAATAGCTTTGAAGGACTTCGTTCATTCCCACACTGCATTTTAAGGCTTGTTGCCGGGGTCATTGCTTATTGCTGCTTCACTGGGGCTCTTCCTCCATCTTATGGCTAAACAGGGGGATAAAAACGTTTGAAATCAATCCCTCCTGCTGGGCCATGAGTTGTTTCATTCCATGTGGCTAGATTCTTATTGTCAACCCCTCAGCAATTCGGTTCAAACATATGTCTAGACTGACTGAGTTCACCATCTCTTCTTGTTGAGCAACTCTCCAAATACTTCTTGAGTGATTCTTATTGTTGGGTTTAAATACAACTGTCCTGCAACGAGGTCATTCCAACCTTTTCCCTAGAACTCTCGGGACTCAGAGTGTGTTCACTTAACTGCATTTGCCAAACTACTACTTCCAGGTTTGTTATCCCTTGCTGCAGTTGAAGACTTCTTTCTCCACCTCGAAACCAAAGTCCATGCTCGATTGGAAGATCCTATTGCTGAGAATTATGGGATGCATAAGAATTAGACTAAAGCTCTAGAATTTCCTTAGTAGCAATAGACTGGTAAGCACCTTTGGGTTCTGAAGAAAGGGATTACAGGGGCTAAGAATTGGGTGGTAGGGATGTTGAATCATCTTCTCTACTTGCATTTGTTAATCAGTGCGACTATGTAAGAACCAATGATGGACTGTGCCCCGATCCCCGTCTATTCGTTCAGCAAAGCATGACCTGTGTGACCAGGACAGTAGCTAACTACCCTCCTGCCATCGCCAGTCTGCAGCACGTGGTCTCCCCTATTTTAAGGGGGTTGCATGAAGGAAAAGCAGTAGCAGAAGATCCTTGCTTGCTCTCTCGGGTGAAAGGTCACATCCGTCGAACAGAGGACGGTTGCTACCGCTGCTCAGCCGACGCCCAGACTGTCCTCCCTGACACCGTAGATGGTCGAGCCAGCTTTCTCGCTGAAGGACCAGTACCCCGAAGTGATGTAGCAAAATCCACGACACACAAATTGTTAGCTCACCCTGTGCAGCCTAGATGGGAGAAGATGCCTCTCCCTCAGAGCCCCCCTACAAATGCTATAGATACCGAAACTTGACTATGGAATCAAGGAATTGGTAAAACTCTTTCTTTCTCACTAACAATTGTTCTCTCTCTCTCTCTCTCTCTCTCTCTCTCTCTCTCTCTCTCTCTCTCTCTCGCGCGCGCGTGCGCGCCCCCCCTAACTTGTATTCTCTCCCTCAAGGGACCTTCAAACACATAGTGGAATTTAGCTGGCTTAGCTGGTGGACGTAGGAGAATCTCTCCGAACCACCTAAATTTTGGTGTCTTTACTTCTCGCACACTCGTACTTCTGCTTTCTCCATTTCTACAGTCTTTCCCTCTCTTCATGATGCCTACGAGACAATTCAATACCACGTACTAAAAGAGCTCTCCCTTCTTTTACGGTAACAATACTAGAATTGAACACAATTACAGTGAAAGAGGCAAGATGAAGAATAAAAGCCATCTCTCATTGCTAGTCATCCCATCAAAATTTTCCATAAAATAGTCCTTTTCAGTTATCTACATAGCCTGACAATAAATCCTCTAAATGTAAATTCCATTATTACGCCTCATACAGCCTGGCTTGCTGAAGAATGAAAAATTTTCTTGGTGAAATAGTCCATAAATTGATGAATTCCTTATTAGTATCATCGTCACCATATGCCTTTGTTTTCAGTTTAATTTATTAAATTTTTTGCTAAATGTTCATGTCTATTTCTTTACATTACAGATTTTTTTTTTAAAAAAAAAATTAACATATGTAATCTCCAAGTTTCAGTGACATGGCACACAATGAGCATGCAATGTCGATAAGAAAGCATTGGTTGTAAAGTAATCATGTAAAGCTAGTAATCATTCCATAGATATTATAATTGCATGTATAAGCTTCAGTTGATATAAGGCAAACAAGAAGTTAATGAGATTGTTTTGCAAAGATATGGCATGTAGAGAGAATTGAGATAGAGCATGGAAACCATTCTCTCTCCAACAGGATTGAAGAAGCAGTGCAGGCTATCATGGAGTTTGTGAAGAGGAAGGGGAGGGGCCAAAACGTTGGGATGACCCATTGCATTAAAAAATATCAGTTTATTCTTTCCTCATTTCTTTTAAATGATTTCTGCTTTTTGTTTCACCTATATTGAAATCAATTTTTTCAATGGATATGATGTTTGTGGTCTGCAAATTACATGTTGTCCATAGATTAAACTTCAACAATGTCATGTGACTGAATAAGGTTTCCTTAAAAATCATTAATGCAATCTAGATGATAGTGCCGTTTAAATGTAAATATTATCTACATGTTTATGTTATCTATAAATTATAGCATATAGTATCGTTTAAATGTCTATTAATTACATGTATATGTTATCTATAACTTATTGTTTATTTGGTTCATTGTAAGTTTATTAAAAGGTAATGATATTAATTCATTATTGTCATCCCCAAAATGCACTCCTTTAAAAAAACATCCTACCAATTTGAGTGACTTTTATATGTCAATTAATTTTGGGAGACATCTAGACGTCATTCTAGGGTGGTGTTTTTGTAATTTCTTAAATATTATGAAACTAAATAATTAAACATGACTCATGAAATTAACAAGCTAACATGTTATAATTAAATTACCCTAACTACAAAACTAGAGTACTATGCCACGTAAGGAGATTAAACAAAGTTAGTCATGAAATCAATAAAGATTTCATGAAGTTCTTGGAGAAAATTAGAGATAATTGAAGCGATTCAGTAACTTAAGCAAATATAAAATGATCAATCAAGTTAACAAAGAGATAAACAAACATGCATGAAATTAAAATGTCAGAACAAGAAAACAATCCAGTATTTGCACAATAATGTCCAAGTAAGAATTTGAATGTAATTGAAATTAGGAACAAGTAATCTCTAAGTTCATTCCAAGATGCCTAGTAAAATTGGAATTTCCACGCTGAGTTCAGAAGACAAAGGGAGAAAACAATGCCCATTTCAAAGTAATTAGAGTACAGAATAAACAAAGCAATATGACATAAAGCTCAGCTGCAGAATTTCAGTACCAACCAATATTCAGACAGCAAGCTGATGTTTCGATCAATGTTCACTTATTATTGATGAAGAAAATAGACAATAATATCCAGAAGACCAAGCATAATCAAGCAAAAAACAAGAAATCAAGGAGACCGTTCATTACAGTAAGGAAAACCCAAAGGATGTTAAGAGCAGACAGCAAATCTGAAAATGATTCATGAAAGAAGAAACCCTAACCAAGATAAACCTCAAGACTCCAAACATCGCAGCCAAGTGCCGCCTTGTACCAGTCGATCCACAGACACCTGCTTCAGAATCGACGATCTGAAAGAAACCGGTCGCAGCGCCGTGCTTCCCCGGTGACGATTTGACGCCGCCTGCGTCGGGATGGCTCCAGCTAGAAAGAAATGTCTTCTCCCAACTCGATCAAGTAGAAACTAAGGCATCAATCATCAACAACTCCTTAACCATCTCACTTGAGGAAATTTATAGAAGAGGAGAAAATAGAGTGGCTGAACCGGCTTTGCGGGCGTGATGCAGCGCCGTGCGGATGATTCCCGTCGAAGCCGACGACGTGGCGGTTCATTCTCGCCTGCAGCAACTGGCCGATGACATGACCGGCGACGTGCGCCGAGTTCGCGGAGAATCAAACCGAGGAGTCCTGCCGGGCGAGCCATCTGCAGCAAGCTACGACGCGCACGGAGGGGAGAAGACCCCGTTCTATTCCATTTAGGGACCGTTTGGTAGAGGTGAGTTAGGTGGGTTAAACCAAACACGTTTAATACACTATTTTATTACCCGAGTTGATAAACTCATTAGGTTGCCCTTACCCCACCTATCCTAAGGTTTAGCTGCCCCATCTGCGACCCTAGGGTAATGGCGAAGCTTGCTTCATCACATTCGATGCCTTCGCAGAGAGATCTCATCGGCTGGGAGGCTGTCCGTGCTAGAGCTGCCGGAAGGGCGTCGCTGCTGCAAAGGTCTATCAGCGCAAATCTTCTCCCGAAGCGGCAAACGCATGAGTTTGGTGATGGTCTCCTTCGATGGTTACCCTCCGCCGAGGTGGGATCAGGTAGCGATGAAAGATTTCATGGTAGAATAATTATAGCAGTATCCCAAGGTATCCCATGGTAGGAAATTTATGTCTTTGGGCATGCAAAATATCTCTAGTGGTGATCTCCTAAGTCCTAACTGACAGCTTGTTTGGGGACCATAATGATGATGCAATTGTGTTCAATGATAAATAAGAAAATTTAAAAAAAAAAATCCGTATAACAGATATAACAGTCAAAAGATTAAGGGACAGATTTACGAAAAACAATCAATTCTTTCTCAACATGAACCAACGGAATTAACTAACTAATTAATTATATATATTGATGAAAGAAATTATATACGTTGGAGAAAAATGATAGAATACTCTGGATAAATTTACACATTTAATTTGGAACAACAAATTAAATTGATATATTAAACATAAGTAACTGACATCACAACGGCAGCAGCAAATGTTTAATCTCGTTCGAAATCTGAACCTTCATCCTCATCCTCATCAAGAATATAAACCAGAGCATGCTTCTTTGTGGAGAAGACGGAAGCCACACCCCTCGAAGCTGTATAAAATCTCATTTCATTAAGAACCATACATAGTTACAGAAATTCTCGCACACCGATCAACTAACAAAGCAAGCAAAATGGCATTTGACTGCGAAAATGTACAAATTTCTTGAGCAGGGCAAATCTATCAATAATAATATAAGACGAAAAGGATACGAGTTAAAACAGTAATTTTTAACAGATCACAGGTGAGCCATGGGTCCAAAATCAAGAGTAACAAGAAAATATGAAGTTGTTTCCCACTGAACAAAAAATTTGCATCACAGAAAAAGATTAAAATTGAGCAATTTTGCTCTAATAAAATTTTTGGTTGCATGAGCAGAATCACTACAAGCTTCCCACACGTATGTTTAAGTCACACAGTATGGTGGGAACGCTGATGGCCGAGAAATAACCGTATTGTTTTGATCTGGATTGACTGATGAGTGTGAAATAAAATAGGAACGCTGGCTACTGAGGATTGTTGACGTGTCTGATTGGATATTCCCTCATATCAGGATGACTTTTATTGAGGGAATATTCTACTTTGGGATTACAAATAATTTATTTGCAGGAGTTATTGTTTTTTGGTTGTATGAGTAGAATCACAACAATCATTCACAACCTGCAAGCACCAGCGAGATCGCAGTTAACTAGCCGCCTTCTGCTCACTTAACCTGAAGACCTTTCGCCCCACATAAATTAATTCACCAGCATGAAAGATACTCTATTGCTGGCAACCGAGCCAACTTGGAGTCAACTAACCTCGCGGAGCGAAGCATTCTAGCTCATCAGATCCACCAGTCCTAACTGCGTCGAGTCCCACCACCTTAACAACACCAGCTCAAGCCCGCGCCCCTCGCTAGGCTTTAATCACCAGCACCAACTACTCGAGCCTATGTAGCATACCCACCTTGCACCTCCCACACCAACCGTGACCCGAACTCTTGTCGCTCGCCCGGCTCGCATCGCCAGCATCACCAGCTCAAAACCGTGCCACCCACCTTACTTGCGATCTATCCTGTGATCAAAACTCTATTAAGAAGAATGTACGTCTAAGTACTCAGGTTTTTAGACTGCAGTACAAATTTCAATGAAATATTAATCTAGTATGGGTTTCTTTGCTCATTTGGACTTTGCACAAAGTTGCTCTGTTGTGTAACATATCATTACATGCAAATTAATCATTGTAGTTTTATATTGCGTGAACCAATATTCTGTTCAGCTTTGTTTGATTTATTGAAACTAGAAATTAATCTCTAATCTGAATTACCAATTTTTTAGTTACCTTTGGTCCATTATACTTAAAACATTTAACAAATTATTTTCACAAGATCAGACAATTTCTTGATCGCCACCAAAATCTATTTCTAAAATTCATACATCAATTTAAGATTAAAATCTATTACTCGAGTTAATTGATCTCTGAACTTGCATCTACATCACCTGTTTCGCATCACATTTGGTATCAAAACTTTAGGTCAGGTTGACACATATTCGCATCAACATTACTTAGATCATATTTATTTTTCTGTACTACATGCGAACACATTCTAATTCTATGTACCACATTTGACCTCAAACGCATCACTAGTATGAATCTTAGCTAGGATTATAACTAGATTAGATCGTATGGATAGTAGGGTTGGTCGACTTGGCCAAAATAGATTAAAAATGAGGTTGAGGTAAAACAACAAAGGCAAACCCACAGACCGAAGAGAACTGAGCACAACCCTATGGAATATCACGCTCATGAGACACGTGACCCACATGACAACAATTGGCATAATGTGAAGTAGAAGCTCCCACCTTTGACAATCGACTGAACCAAAAGGTTTAGCTGGAATGGGAAACTGACATGGACCATTACTATGAATAATATGGTATCTTTGCAGGTTAAAAGATTAGGTTTGTGAAGATAAAACTTACCATGCAAGCCAAGCTCTATACAAATAATGTTAAGCAAACCTTATAACACAGTCGACAAGAACCAATTAGATCATGGGATGAACGTAAAGCAAAACTTAAAGAGTAGTATGTCCCCCTCTCATATCAACATTACCATTTAGATCAATAGCAGAAGCTGACTTAAGGCAATAAGATTGTCATTGAGTATATCATAAAATTCGATGAGATTCTCATGTGATATGTCATTAAGAAAGACCCTGAAGCAGCATTATCTAGATTCCGATCTGTACTTCAGAAGGAAATGGCGCGAGATTATCGTAGACAAATTTCACCCATGAGCAAGCCTATCAAGTAGCCCAAGATCTTGAGAGGTATCAAAGGTACACACCTACCAGAGCAAAGTCAATTGGTGAACCACCAACCATTACCCACTCTCTTACCATTCATAAAGGCAAGACAATTATCGTAGAAACCTCTCATAGTGTTGATAGACAATCTAGCATAGTTTCCGGCATCAAGGATTTGGACAATTGGCATTTAAGTATCTCATGAGGGTCATAATCATAGACCAAAATCATTCCTTAGACACTGAGAATGACCAGCCTACTTATGTGGCTAATGTAGCTCTCACTGATAAGTCTGAGGATCTAGATGATGAGACAATATGATACGTTGGATTCACTTATGATCCCAAGCTTCATAATGACCCTAGAATCGGGCCTCACCTAACCCAAAGAGAATGGTGATTCACACGTAACTTCTATTTTTCACACCTACATCAAAATAGACAATAAGATGTGTAAAATCATCATTGATAATGAAAGTTGATTTCCACTTATTTGTGTAGGAAATTCAAAAGTATCTTAGTTGTCCATATGGCAATAGCTACAGCCGTTCAGATTGTCACCAAACCAAGCTGGTCTGATCATGATGAATAAACCAAAGAAAGTTTCGTCTCACCGTGGGTGCCATCTGCATCAAAAGCTCAGCCAACAACCAGGCTTTGGTTCATACCCTGTATCTACTCTATCCGTGCATGTGGGACCTAGCCAGCTATCTTAGGACAATATGACTACTGACTACCCTGCCACAACCTCTTCGTGGCGATCTTCCCTTACCAATTCCCCTTTCGGGTAAGTAACGTGTAGGAGTGGCACTATTTACCTCCTTCAAGCGACGTCCATGCCGACCATACAAAGAAAAAACACCTGCAGCACCACCAGACTGGCCATCCAACTGCTTCCTCAATGCCTTGGACTGACGAGCATATCCTTCTACCGAAGTAACGGCCCCAAGATTGATGTGGCAAGATCTAAGCCATCCCAGGTTCCAACTCACTTTATATGGTTAGCATAAAAAGAACATCTTCCCCCTACCCGATCCCTCAGTCCTCCTACAGCAGCTATAAATACCAGAACTTAGCTAGTGGAAAAGGACCCTTTTCAGTTTGGTGGGATTTTCTAAACCCTTCAAGAGACTTTGAAAATACATAGTAGTTCGAATTAGCTTGGCTTTTGAACATGGGAGAATCTCTCCAAACCACCTAAATCTCAATGTCTTTTTATTACTACTGTTATTTTCCCTGTTCATATTCTCTCCCCTTTGTCACCTATAAGCTACTTGTGCATCGCCTGTTAGCAGAGCTTTCTCATTTCTTCATGAACAACTCTGTACTTTAATTAAGACCTACCAGCATGGCCAAAGAGCGCGCAGCCTTAACGCTCTTCCCAGTGCACTCCCTCTAAAGTGGACGAAGCCTCCAAGTCCAGTAGTCATATCCGCTCCTCCAGGGAACCTCATATGCATCCCACAGTGTGCAAATGGAGGTGTGCGCCTCCTTGGCGAACCTCACTAAAGAATTAGACGCACTCACCGACGCTATCGCACACAACGGCAAGAGTACGACCCTAACTCCGATCCCTCTCAAATTCCACACCAAATGTCGTTGTTGCCATTGTCGCCGCACCCCTCGAATGGTAGCACTGACATCCCCATTGCAAACAAGATTCACTCAAGCGGTGGCTGGCCCTTCCCAACAGTGTTGTTTCCTACGTCACCAAGAGCCTCTATCCTAGTAACAAACCCTATCATCCAGCTGAAGCAGACCAGGATCATCACTCCTCTTCCTCGACAACAGTCAACCCTAGCCAGAGTTATGTTATGAATGTCAACACTCGCTGGACCATCTCAACCACTGCCTCCGGTAGGCAAGAGGTGGGAACCAGCCCTGCCGACTACCGTTGTCGACCTGTCGCTTTCCCAGCAACATGCCCAGTGTCCCCTGATCTTACCGATGTGGCCTACCCGCACGGCGCAACATGGCTACCAACCACATTGGGATTCCCTGGGACAATGTCATAGGGTCCCACTAGTTCTCAGACACTCTCACTATGTCCAAGGATTCACTGGCCCACCCCTACGACCTCGCCATGCTGGCCTGGAGGACTTTCCTCCTTATGTCTATAACCAAATCCCAATGTCTGACCTCGCCACGCTGGCCTGGAGGACTTTCCTCCTTATATCTATAACCAGATCCCAATGGCTGAGATGGATGACCCTCTCTTCAATGATCTCACAAATGACATGAACCTCGGAGAGCCGCTCACCCATGCTCTCCACTACGCTCCATCCAGGCCGACTTCTACCCGCTAAAGATAAAGACCTTTGATAGAACTACAAGCCCACGCAAACACATTTAGCTGTTCAAAAGGTCCCTCCATTTTGTCCAACCGGAGGAGACCAAGTCATTGTTATCTGATGGCCTATTCTTTCCGAGGGCTAGCCGATGATTAGTGTATTGAGCTCTCTTGTGACCACATCGAGTCATACGAACATTTGAAGTGGGAGGTCCTGGCCCGTTTCATAGGCCACACCAAAGTAGCCAACTCTAACCTGATCCTCTTCAACATCACGCAAGGACCTAAGAATCCCCTACGGTCCTACGTCGACCACTTCTTTGCTATTGCGGTGCAACCAAACCGCTTCCACCACATTATACCCCTCTACGCCTTCCAAATTGGGCTAAAGGGCAGTGATCTCACCAAGTCCCTCAAGCTCAGCAAGCCCAGCAACTTCCCAGAATTGGTGACCAGAGCAAAGAAGTTCATCATGCTGGAGGAAGTAGGAATCGAAGAGAAAGTTTCAGCTGTCCCTTCCTCGATGGTGCCTCAAAAAATGCAAGATAAAAGGGAAGCCCTCTAGTCTATGGATGACATGTTCTTAAAGAAGGTGAAGACTAAGAGTAAAGGGGAAACCCCAGGTTATCACGGCTACTAGGGCAAGCCCTTTCGAATGACGCGCCTCAAGAATACCAACAACACCACTACTTCGATTATCCTCTAATTGAATTTTTCGTTATAGCCCAACATAAGGGCTATACACCCAAGGTTGGAGCTAGGCCACCCTATGAAGCATGAAACACAAGAACATGGGGAAATGATACGACGATTTTCTAAAATATAGGACACAGATATGGCATGACATATCAAATACAATGATAATAAAATTAACAATTAATACTTAAAAAATATTTAAAATATAAAATAAACTTGAATTTTTAAATATAAATAACTTGTGAGTAGCACGTAAGTCTTATAGGATCAATATGAGAACTCGAGAAGAGACGTCGTTGGCATTGAAGAGATTTTGGATGTAGATTTGGGGTTCACTTTGTAAAGTGAGAGAGAAGAAAAAATGCAATTTTTGCTTGTCAGGCAATCACAATGAGGATGACAATAAAAGGACGTAAAAGCTTTTGACGTTGAAGATGAGAAAAGAACAGGTGAAGCTAGAATTCTAAACTTATTGTAATCTATGAAGCACCGATACTTCGTGGAGCCTAACGTATCCGTATCGTATCCGTATCGGATACTGATACTCCCCGATACTCCACCGATACGTATCCGATACGCCACGTGGCGTATCGATTTTTATTTTTAATTTTTAAAAATTCGATACTCGGCCGATACTTGCCCGATACTTCCCCGATACTTGCCCAATACTTGCCCGATACTTTTCGATACTTCTAATTAAAGAAAAAAATGTTGAAACAGTTGGTTTGACCTACACGATAAAAAATAAAAAATATATTATACATAAAACACAACTCATGCATAGACTGAAATAATAAGATTGAGAGATATACTGAACTCACACAATTGCGATTACAAAATGCTTAATGCACGCTAGTGTTTCGACAATAGAAAAAGAATTTGATATTTGCAAGTAACTGTATTATCAAATTTTTCTATATCAACCATACTACCTTTGCTTCTGTTAGACATCGATCACTTTCTTTTTACTTCAATCAAAGCTCATATTATGAAAACGATAGAATTTTAATCTTTTTTATTTT
>JAEMOT010003597.1:128995-155521 GCA_019297695.1 Apostasia ramifera
GTATCCGTATCCTACTTTTTTTAAGTTTTGCGTATCGTCGTATCCGTATCGTATCGTATCCGTATCGCCGTATCGTACTCGTGCTTCATAGATTGTAATTAATTCATTTTCGTGAGGCGCGAGAGAAGTGAGAAAGGAAGAAATTTAATTTAGCTTCTTAGCTAGCTTAAAATTTTAACTTATATTAAATAAAATTCTAATAATAATAATAAGAGAGATTTTTAATTTTATTAGATATAAAGATTTAAAAATAGTAAAAAATTTCAATATTAATAAAAAGAATAAAGAGAAAAAAGATGTGTACATAAGTTTTAGTCTTATGTTTAATATTATTAAAAAATATAATATTAATAAATAAATTGAATATTAAATAAATATATCCAAAGTGTGTTGTATTTTAAAAGTATTATGCATCTCAGAAGTATCCTAAAAATATCTTAAAAGTGTCCTGAAGTGTTCTGACATATCCAAGTATTGTACTTAAAATTTTTAATATTATTTTATTAGGATACGCCACGTGGTGTGTCCGATACAGTGTCCCCACGTATTTTCGCGCATCACCCCATGTTCGTGTGTCCGACATGAACACAACATGATTTTTGAAATGTTTTTTACTTCATAAGCTACCCCTCCTCCAGAGGCCAACCCTAATATCTATTACAAGTTTTACTAATCCTACAAGAACTCCACCTATTAGCGCAGATCCCTGAAAGCACTGTCAGTTGCAAACGAAGGAAAGATCTAAGAATTCCTTATCCAGGCACAGACAGACTATGTCCACAATGGAACAAACCAGGCCAGAACTGCTCCGATAGTTCCCCTTCACTCGACTAACCAACTTGCAGCCAGGATCATCGTCATCTTCTCCTACTCTCCCAGACTCAGCCAAGGGTGGCTCGCAAAATCAAAAGTGTCACCATCTCGCCTATATTTGTTGTATGATGACCTGAGACCAAAGAGGGCGAGTAGTGATCATCGGATGATATCCACATAAGGAGCGACTTCTGGCTAGTACGAGGGGAGTTCCTAAGCTATATAAGTAAATAACGTGATCCAAAATAATAGATGCGTCTTTCAGCACATAACTGTGAGGATAATGATGAGAACTATGTGGCTAAGCATCCTTGAGTTGAAGTAGTACTAGAATAGATGACTTCTCCTGAGAAGTATTTAAATTACATAGTTTCCAGAAGCCAAAGCGAGCAATGCCTCTATATTTGAATGATGAGATATTACAATATAATATCAAAGCTGACCTCCAGCAATACAATGTTCTAGGACAAACCAAGTAGAAACTGGTGGGCCTGTAACAAACCGAGACTGAAGAAGATAAAAAGTGATCACCAAGATGATGCCCATATGACTTAATTAGAATCATCCGGACAAGGAGCAGCTCCTGACAGGCAAGATAGGGGAGCTCCTAAGCTGTATAAGTAAATAATATGATCTTAAATGATAAAGATGTCTTTTGGGATAAAACCGTGAGACTATTGATGAAAAATTACGTGGTTAAGCGTGCATGAACTAGAATAGTACTAGGATAAATGACCGCCTAGGAAGTACTCAAGTCATAATTTTCAGAAGTTAAAGCAAATAATGCCTCTACGTTTAGATCACGAGATTTTACGTCCCTCTCACCTTCTCCAAAGATAGCCTTTTGAATTGTAACAACTCTCAAAATGATCTAGTCGTTGTCAAGGCCAAGAACGCCAACTACAATGTTAGATAAGTCCTCATCGACTATAGAAGCTCCGTTGATATACTTTTTGAGTCGGCCTTCCTTCAAATGGGTCTACAAACCACGAACCTTTCCTAGCCTACGAACCACGGACCTTCACTAACATGGCAATGCCCTTCGTGGGATCTCAAGAGAACAAGTCCAGCCCTTGGCTTAGTCCCTCTCGTTGCTTCCTTCACCAACAAGAACGGTTATGCCATGCGACTAGTGACGTTCTCAATTATTAAGGCAAAATCCGAGTACCATGTCATCTTGGGACGAGCCACGCTCAATACCTTTGGGATGGTAATCCCACCCCCGTCCCTGCCTCAAATTCTTTAAAGTAGAGGGGAGTGGTTACCGTCTAAGGCTACCCAAGGGACACTGTGGAGCTTCTATATCTCCACTAACTCATAGTAGATGAAATGGATCCTAAAGGTTGAGGCCTCAAGAAGACACTATTATTGTAACCTAAGATGGGAAAGGGTTTAGAACCGTAAATGTCTCCTCCACTCTTGATGGAGAGCAACAAAACAAAGTAATGAAACTCCTTTCCCAATACTCTAATGTATTCGCTTGGGATCCCTTTGACATGACAGGTATAGACTCGAAGGTCATGGTGCACCACTTAAATGTTTTCAATGATGCTAAGCCAAACAAACACAAGAAGTGCCCAGTAGGTGGTAACCGGGCCCAGGCCATATAAGGAAAAGTTAACAAAATCCTGGATGCCAACTTTATTCAAGAAGTCTAGTATCCAGAGTGGCTCACTAGGATGGTCTTACTCACTAAGAGCAATGACAAGTAGTGGATGTGTTGGAATTTTGCACACTCAATAAAGCATGTCCCAAAGATTTTCACCCATTACTATGGATCAATGCGCTAGTTTGCCATACCTTGCAGACACCGCCTGATGAGTTTTCCAAATGCCTACTCTGGGTATCACAACATCAAGATGGCCCTAAAAGATGCTAAGAAAACCTCCTTCATCACAGACCAAGGCACTCATTGCAAAAATGTGAGGGCTAGCTACCTAAAGATGGCAAACAAAGTCTTCAAACACTAAAGGGGAAGGAACTTGAAAGCTTACATTGACGATGTCCGGGTCAAGCGCGCTTGCCACTCTCAACCCCTTTACTTGCAAGAGACGTTTGACACTCTCCACAAGTATGAGATGAAGCTGAACCTAGCCAAATGCACCTTTGGAGAATCTTCTGGGAAATTCATGGGGTAGTTTGTTTTAGCCAGCAGCATTGAGGCTAACTTGGACAAAATGTTTGCCATCCGGGACAAGCCTTTAGCTAAGACCAACACAGGTGCACCGGAAGGGCTGTCAGTGTTAACCATTTCATCTCTAAGTCGAGGGAACAGTACTTACTCTTCTTCAAGGAGTTATGGGATTTCAAGAGTGCCAAATGGACCGTAGAATTAAAGAGGCCTTCATTTTCCTCAAGTAGTACCTAACATCTCCACCAGGCCACAATGGCCTAGGAAGGTGCAGTCTTGCATGTGTGCTTGGGCACATCAAATGCCACCGTCTCCGGCATCCTCATATGAGAAGAAAGCGTGGGACATACTACTGTTTAAGTTTTACTTTAAGTTCATCCCTTGATCTCATTGGTTCTTGTCGACCATGTTATAAGGATTTCTAAATCTGCTAAGTCATTTGCATAGTACGTTAAGGAACTACATAAAGAGATCAACACGAATATAAGTGTTAGCAATGACACTTATAAGAAATTAGTATATTGCTACAGGCGAATGCAAAAATTTTTAGAAAGTGATTATGTGATGATTCGAGTTAGACCTGAGCAGTTATCTAGAACTGTTAAGAAATTACAAGCCGGCAAAGCGGGTCTGTTTAAAGATTTAAAGAAAACTGATTCAAATACATATATTGTTCATTTACCACCAGAGTATGATATCAGTTTAACATTTAATATTTCTAATTTAGTGGCATATAAGGAGCCAATAGTGATACTCAGTGATCTGTTTAATCCTTCATTTACTTATTAACAGTGAACTCTTATCTGAGTGTCCACAAGCTAAATCCATTTACATACACGAGCAAATAGAGTGAATCCTTAATAAAAAGATATTTCCATCAAAAATCGAAGACACTAGTGTTATTTGGTTAGTTAGAAGGGTTTCCAAGGATTCGTGGATTACTCGAAATGAGCTTCAGCAACTTAATCTAGATCAATTATTGAAATATCATAATAGAGAGGACCCTTACTCGATAGGTCAACTTTTTCCCACTCGAGAAGAGTTGGAAACACCACGATCGATTATCAATTCATTCATAATAGAGATTATCACTGACGGCCGAGATGTAAATACATTACTTTGATCTGGATTGACTGATGGTGAGAAATAGAATTGGAAAGCTAAATGATAAGGATTACTAACATGGCAGATTGAATATTCTCTTAAGGGTGACTTTTATTAAGAGAACATTACATTTTGGGATAAAATTTTTATTTATTTGCAAGAGTGGTGCATTAATTATTTTCAATTTCATTTGTGTTATTTACATATGTTGTTTAGCATTTCCTCATTTATGTAATAAAATTATATCATTATATATTTTTCTTTCATTAAATCAGCTTTTAAGAAAGTTTATATAAATGTCTCTCTATTATCATTTATTTTCTTAATGCTAAATGAACAACTTTGCCTTCTCCCATAGAATTTCTTGATTCTAAATTAATCGATATCCCAAATAAGGAAAGGCTTAGCCTTAGATGAAAATCCCTAAATCCCACCGGCTGAAGCACTCTTCTCCGAATTAATTCTATTCCTTCTCTTCCTCTCAGCATTCACTCAATGTCACAATAATCATTCTTTGCATGTAATCACCAACGAGATCACAGTTCAGAGAACTGAACCCCCAACCCTCTGCTCACTCGGCTCACCACTGCTCGCCCCACCTAGATTCATTCACCCACACGGGAGATTCTCTACTCTTATCAGCTGGAGCTATCCCGGGCCGAAACTCCATGCAACTAACCTCGCTTAACCCGACGTTCCAACTCGCCAAATCTAAGAGTCCCGATCGCATCGAATCCTCACCAGCTTGAGCCCATGCCACCCACCCAGCAAGCATCACATGCGCAGACTGCTCAAGCCTGAGCTAAATGCGCCTCGACCCTAACTGCTCACCAACCTTGTATCACCAACTCAAAACAGTGCCTCTTGTCCTACTTGTTATTTAATCCCGTGATCAAAATAAAGGAGAATTTACATCTAAGTATTCAGATTTCTCAGCTCAGGTATAAATTTCAGGGAACTATTAATCTAACAATTCAATTACGGTGCATTGTTTTGCTTATGTGGACTTTTCTCTAAGTTGCACCATTGTGACCTATCATTACTAAGTGCAAATTAATCGTTATTGGTTTTTATTGCAAAACCTAAATCTTATTCCGGTTTGTTTGATTTATTAAAACTAGAAATTAAGCTCTAATCTAAATTGGTAATTTTAGAAAAATTTCTTGATCACCATGAAAATCTATTCCTAAAATTCATACATTAATTTGAGACTAATCTACCACTTGAGTTTGTTGATCTCTAAACTTGCATCTGCATTACCTATTCTGCATTACAATACACAAAGCATGATAATAATAAAAGTTCAAACCATAAACTACAACATTTAGGTATCATTCGATTATAACGATAACAAATTTCTTTCTATTTAGATAATATATCACATAAGTAAATTGTGTAACATTTATCTTCAGCCCCATTGAAGTAACGGTCTATATACCTATTCATGGCACAAACACGATAAACTGAATATGTAAAATATGATACGCATCATCTATAGAACACCGAGCATTTCCAGAAATAGTTGAAAATGTGTGGGTATAAACAGAAAAAAAACAAATTTTAAGAAGCAAGAAAACAAAGCCAAAACAAGCTTCCTTACAGCTCACTGCCAACGGGGTTGTCACCACATGAGGAATCCAACGAACTTTATTGGTGCTCAAGTTCAATTCCATACAACAAGCCTAGGTATTCACAAAATAAAAAAATTAATCAGGAGATATAAATCATTACATATAAAAGCAATAATTAATGAAATGCTTATAAATTAATATAAAATCATTAATTGAACGTCAAGTACAGTTCACCATCTAAGGGTTGTCTTACGAAGGATTTCCTTAAGCTTGAAGGTTTGATCTCAACTTTCGACTTTATATAAGACTTGGTGAGTATCAAGACTAGTTATGGTACGGACAACAGAAAAAATAAAAATTAAAAAACAATGAACCTTAGTTATAAATCCAAAGGTTGGCCCTATTTAAAGGTCACAGATGAATGACAAAAATTAATTACTCCCCCAAGAAACACTACAATAGTTGGTTTAATCAAATCGGTCTTAGGTCTGTGCTCTGTCCACACTAATCAGTCTTTTCTAAAAAATGGAGTCAGTTTGTCTACTAGGGAGGGCATTGTACAACTTGATTTAAAGATTGAGGAATTTTGTTAAGAACATAAGAAGCAAAAGCGAAAATGTAAGTTTACAGAAGAAAGAAATCTCATATCTTTTGTTGATTATTAAATTGATGGATTACCACTTATTTAAATATACCTTTAATTCAAGCAAATTACATATATTTCTAAGTTCTGCTCTTGATATAGTAACAAAAGGAAGATTGCTCATCTGAAGCATCATCATCCATGATTGCTCGGGACTCTCAGATGAAGAGGTTGATTCTCCAAGTAATAAGATGAGTTGGTTTTCCTTGAATTCAATGATTAAAGCTGTGTCAAAATTATAGCACATGAACAAAAGAATAAACCCCGGATTTTATTTTATTACCTTATACAAAGATAGATCAACACATTGATATTCTTTAGGAAGATATAGCAAAACAACAGACATATTTGTTGACCCTTCATGAATAGAAATCGAGTTGCATGCGAAACCTTTCAATATACAAATGCAACTTGGAATATCCGAAGATTCATTAGGAACTCTGAAACATATATAGTCCATTGTGTAAGGTTGAGAAGTATGATAGGCAGATGCATCACCAAGATCACCCTACAAAGGAATATCATTATGTTTCAGAATACTTGTGCAAGGTAAGAATAAAGTTATATTTCTGGATTTCCAAAATTAAATGGATCCAATACAAGAAAAAACTCGAAGATTTCCAAAATTAAGGTCTGATTATCTTACAAAAACATAAGCATTTGGAAAGTCACAGATTTTTTCCCCCATCAAATGTAAGACAACCACCGTTTGGAGACAAATGAATTACGTTCCACTTTCTAAAATATTTGTTTATTTTAAGAGTTACATCATTAAAGCACTTTAGTTTTACTGATATCAGCTTCTTGCTCAATTTGATTACTTTCCACTTTCTAAAATAATCGTTTATTTTGAGAGTTACACCGTAAAGAACTTTAGTTTCACTGATGTCAGCTTCTCTGTCAACTTGACTGTTTTAAGAATGTAAAGCTTTACAAAGTTAGCTAGATGTTTTTTATCAACTAAACCCTAGATAGCATACGTTTCACAGAACTACCATATGAAACCCAAGCTTTTTATCCACATAAACTTTGAAGTTCTCAGAATGTATGAAATTAAGTTTCATGTGACTAAATGATCAAGCAATAGATCGTAATAAAGTTAAGATTAGCATTTATGGATACTTGGAAACTGCATAGAGGCATGAAATGTAAAGAAAACAAAAAAAAAGGTTCAAGGGAACAACCAATTAGTAGCACAAGGAGATCAAAACATTACCATGTGAATTACAAGCATAGAAGCAGCAGTACATATTTAACAAACACCAAACTGCCATGTTAAGCTTAAATACCTTATAGGAGGATATTGATGTCAGTGCATGAATTGATGAAACTGGAGATGGAAGGAAAGGGTATAGTGGAAGTAAGTCTTCACAATATATCTTCTTAGAAACAGCAACAAACGGCATCAAGAAGACCTCCTTAAAACTGAAATCTCATGAACAAATGAAAATAATTAATAGCAGAAACATTTGAACTATCTTGCAAATTGTGGAAGCAACGGCACATTGCTATCAGTTACAGAAATAATCAATCTGATACAACTCAACATCACTGAAGTGTTTGACATCATTGTTGTTTGATGAAACCTAAGAAAGCCATTTTATCTTTTAGCATCGACATCTGCTACGAGAAAACCATAAACTGTTACTCAAGCAGAATTCTTAAAAATTAGAAAATAAAAGACTATTTTCAATTATAGTGCCCTCTACAAACAGCATATGAAACTAATGTTATTTCCACAAGAATAAAAAAAATAATGGTTGAGCAAGTACAATTCGTAAAAGTGTAACTTAAAAAGTTAGAAGATGTATTTAACTACCACTGCTCCAGCTGACTAAACTCCACAGCTAAAGTTCTCTCCAGGAATCCAGTGTCTGAAAATCCTCCAAATGCCACAAGTTCCTCAATTAGCATTGTTGTACCTCTAACAAAGAGCAACATGTAAGGATATCATGCAATATTGCCATAATTTATTATTCAATCATAGATGACCCGGACTAAAAGCAAAAGTCTTGAACAAAGTTAAAAAAAGATCATGAAAAATCGTAATTCAAGCTATTTCAATCAAGAAAATCTTGTGTTGGAGAAGGAACTCACGAATTAGCTACAATGATACGGTTTCCATTAGAAATCTCCAAAAGTAGTCCAACAGGATCATTTTCAAAAATGAACTTCAAGAATATGACTACAAGTTCACTGTCAAGCAGTAATAATACAAAGTCAAAACCTAAAAGAGCACAACCAAAGCCACATAAACCAATGCATAGCTGAAGAACAATTTTCAACAAACCTATTAGGTTGCTGAATTTGATCAGTTGGCTCAGATAGAAGTATCTTTATACACTTTGTTAACCAATTGAAGAAATTTTGAAACTGAAATTAAAATTAAAAAGAATCAATTTGACAATAAAATCTGTGGACTATGGGCACCTGACAAGAACATTGATTATTCTTATAGTGATCCCATAACACAAAGTTGCAGAAAGATGGTTCCTTCAACCATAATTATATCTTGTACCTGTTTGTTTACCTAAGTTAAAATTAACATAACTAATTTAAACCAAGTATATCATACCACACATAAAATTTAATATTAAAAATTAACAATATATCACATCATACATATAATTCAAAATAAAAAATTAGCTTTATTTCACATCTTACCTACACATATCACATCCAGTACACATCCCAACAAAATAACTAATTTTATTTCACATTATTCACAACTTTTAATAAAAAATATTTTCATTCAAATTCAATTTTAACCTTATTAAAATTAACATTTGCAAACAGACCATATAGATCTCATAACATTCATAATAACTACATAATTGATCCATACATACGACAGTACAATAACTTGCAATACATCTTCATTTGTGTCTATGCGAAAGAAGAGCAACCTTCTTGAAAAAAAAGAAGAATCCTCAGATATTCATTATAGATAATAACATGGAATTTATTGGGTCACTTCAACCAAATGAAAATTATTGCCTCGCTTCAAACATATTGATGTATAAGCTTTTATGTAAGTGTAAGTAATTAGCGTCATGTCAAAATAGACAATCTATTAGAAGCAATAAATAAATGGGCTCATATTTACTACATAGAAGAGGGAAAATGGTTGAGAAGATGTTTGACAAAAGAAAGAACAATTATAAAATGGTGTTTTACAATAACATTTCAAATCTTGTTTCAATTTATTTCCTAAAAAAAAAATTGACAACAAAAATAAGAAAAATAAATTGTTCACAGAAGTAACTCACCAAAACAACAATAAACCAAGAGGAAAAGCTTTCAGCACTAAATAGATTAATAAAGCAAATTCATAAACCAACCTAAAGATGGGAAAGAAAATGCAGTTACTAGCACATAACATCAATCCTCTAAATCAGTAAGCATACCAAATGGATCACGACCGCTAGGACTCTCGCAAAACGTTCAACCTGCACAAGCAACATACCAGCCCTTTCAGTAGCATTGTCGACAAGGCTCTCGTCTAGTCCAATATTTTGAAACCGTGCATGCCATCTTGATAAGCCTTTCAGTTCTCCAACTCTGAACCCAATAACTTCCACTGCAGGCTATCATGCAGAAGCAACAACTAAGGTGCTAGTAGTTAGTAGAATAAATGCAAATGATAGTTAAAAAACTTGGATTGTTAGGGAAGGAGATAACAAAAATATCGCAATTCAACAATGGACAAGCAGAAACGAAGGTGTGCATTCCATAATATAGCTCGCTTATGTTTCTAAATTTGAAAGATGATTAACAAATTAGAGGAAAATATGAGGCAAAACATTAACCAAAACAACAAAAATACACTTCAAAAATCAAAAGTTAAAGATGAAGTTCAATGAAAACTAACAGCCTGTAGAAAGCAACAAGGATTACAGCAAATTAGTCAGAATTCAAAAGGTTGTTACAAACACACCTTACGAAAACATATACTCAAAGGAATCTAACCACATCCACAGCGTCAAAGATTTGATATGATATCCTAACAGCATTTTTCAGCTAAAATAGTAGCACTACAAATATTTCAATCAATGCCAGCTTAATTAATTTTTTCAGACTATAGCAACGTTTATTCAAATCAAGATATAGCTCTCCAACATTCTTAGTTTAACATCATTGCCAAATTAAGCCTAATGGTCCATGTTAACAGTTTTCAAGGACATAACAAGTGGGGATACCTTTATGCAAGACTTACCACTCAAATTTGACAGGTTTACCAGGGAAGGTTGAAATTAGATCATATACAACAACAACCAAGCCTTAATCCCACTAGGTGGGGTCGGCTACATGAATCCTTTGTTTCCATTGCGCTCTATCAGTTACCAAATTCTTATCTAAGTTTAAGTAATTAAGATCACTCCTTATAGTTTCTTGCCATGTCTTCTTTGGTCTCCCTCTTCCTCTTTGTACATGGGCAAAGATTCAGTGAAATTAGATCATATAGCTTCAATTTAATTGGCACATCTCGAAGACATTATAAGTTGATTCAATTTAATTGAAGATTCTAAATTAAGCTAATGCTAATTAAAGATTCAATTTTTGGCTATTTAAAGACCTTAGAACATGCAGATTTTTTTTTCTAAGACTTATAAGGAATTTTTGGTATTCTATTCTATGTATTTATTTCTGTATTTCTCAATTTCAATGTAATTTTTGACCCGTACCGTGAACTGAACCCAAGTTACTTTGGTATGAGTTGAGCTTATACAAATTCGAGTCATAAGCGGGTTGACCGAATTTGACCCGTCTAAGAGGATTCGAGTATTGGTAGGTGGGTTGCCAACCCAATTATGCTCCGCCAATGACCCATTTATTAAAGTTGAAACACATTTTTCATTTTAATAAAAACTATTAGATGTGGATTACATGATTTACTTATATTTTTCAATATTCTTAATTAAATTTTATGATTTTATTGATTCAAAGCAAAAAAAATGCTGAATTTATCAAATTTTAATACAACAAAAATTATAATTGAGTTGGCAAGTCGAGTCGGTAACCTATTTATTAAACAAGTCGAATATGGGTCTTGATTCTTGACTTATTTAATAAATAGGTTGGGTACAGGTCAAGCTTAAATGGGTTGAGTCAAAAAATAGATTACCTCAAACCTATCCCGCTAACCCGAATTGTCACCCCTAAGTGAAAACAATGTTTAAAACTTTGGGTGAAAATCCAAAAAACTTAGTAATCTCTTTTATGTACAACAACAACAACAATCAAGTCTTAATCCCACTAGATGGGATCGACTACATGAAGCATTTGTTTTCATTGCATTCTATCAAATAGAGCCGCCACATTTAGCTTCAAATATGCACGATCAACTTACAGGTTCTTGCCAAGCATTTTTGTCGTCCTCTTTGCTTTTTCAATGCATAGTTGTCAAGCCCCAAAGCCCAGGTAAGAAAATCAAAAGCTTGTGTGAAGTAGTCGACAGCTAATGTAAAACTTATCGAACAAATATGACATGAATCTTTTAAGAAATAAGTACCTTTATGTGAAAAAAAAATCTAGCCAACTTCTAATAGCCTTGCTACCAACCCACCATCTTCAATAGACAACTTCAACAGCCACATATGTCACTGATTTGATAAGCGTGTCTAAGAGAATAGTTGTGCCCTCATATCTAAGATAACAGTTGTGCCAAATCTTCTTAATCACATCCTTACTTATGCTGCCACCTGAAGCATATAAAGCTAGATAAAATTTCACATTCTAATTTGAACCAAACCATAAGAAACATGGGGTCACCATGTTAATTCCATTCTAGCCCTTTATGTAATCTACACGGAAGTGCCATCAACAAGATGTCATCTCAACATTTAATTAACTCAACTTGCCAATCTATGCTATAACAACAACAATAAACCAAACTTCTATCCAATTAGTGGGGTCGGTGTGACGCCCGTGGCCGAAGAGGGCAGAGAGTGATCGCCGGGTGATATCCTAAGAGAAAGAAAACACTGAGGCAAAGTGCAGCTCCTGGCAGGCTTATAGGCGGAATAATGAGTGGTGAGAGAGGCATAGGAATGAATCATCCCACATCGGAAAGGGAGGGGGATCATGAGCTGTATAAGTAGATAACGTGATCTCAAATAGTAGAGACGCCTTTTGGGGCAAAATCGTGAGGCTAATGATGGGAAACTCTGTAGTTAAGCGTACTTGGGCTGGAGTAGCACTAAGATGGGTGACCTCCTGGGAAGCACTCAAGTCACGCGGTTTTCCTAAACTGAGATCGCAGGATGTTACAATATGGTATCAGAGCCGACCTCCCGCAGTACGATGTGGTTCGAGGACGAACCAGTCGGAAACTGGTAGACCTGTGATGCCCATGATCGAAGAGGGCGGGGAATGATCGCCGGGTGATGTCCTGACAGGCTTTTAAGCCAAATAATAAGTGATGAGAGGGGCACAGGAATGAATTGTCCCACATAGGAAAGGGAGGGAGATCCTAAGCTGTATAAGTAGATAACGTGATCTCAAATAGTAGATGCACCTTTTGGGGCAAAACTGTGAAGCTAATGATGGAAAACTATGTAGTTAAATATATTTGAGCTGAAGTAGCACTGGGATGGGTGATCTTCTAGGAAACACACAAGTCACGCAGTTTTTCTAAAGCCAAAGCAGATAATACCTCTACATTAAGATCGCGGGATGTTACAGTCGGCTACATGAATACTATATTTTCATTTCAAACTACTAAATAAAAAATTTTCATTTAACTCCAAATATGTAAGATCATTTCTTATAATTTTTTTATCATATTCTTTTAGCCTTCCTTTTCTTTTTTCTGCATAGGCAAGATTCAATAATCCAATATCCTTACTAGATCTTCTATCAACTTATGATTTCAATGTCTAAACCACCTAGGCCGACTTTCTCTGAGCTCACTTTCAATTGAAGTCACTACAACATTCTCGAGGATACAATTATTTTTCATCTTATCCTTTCACATATACTCTCTTATTCACTTTAACATTCTCATTTCTACGATACTTATATTTTTTATGTGTTTTTACTTTGTAGGCCAGTATTCGACATCATATAACATCATTGATCTTACAATTGTTCTATAAAATTTACCTTTAAGTATGAGTGAAGTTTTTCTATCACACAATACGTCAGATGCATTCGTTCATTTTATCCATTCAATTTGAATTCTGCTAATAATATCTATTTCACCATTATTCTAAACTGATTTTATGATACTTTAGTAACACGATATAATTTATGCTCAATTATTATCTCTTAAAGTTTTAAAGCATGCCTCATTGACTTAATTCCTTTTATAATTGACGAAATCTTGTGCATCGCCTTAATTCTTATTATATAAATAAGTACCAATGTACTCTTCCTCCATTCATTTGGCATTCTTTAGTCTTCAAAATTATATTAAACAACCTAGTGAGTCAAAAAACTCCATCTCACATACATTTCCAAAATTTTAGCTTGTCGATCTATGTTATTACTTTAAAATCGATTTCAAGTTGACAGCGATCTACCTAAAAACAAAAAAAACTATCGACGCACATACTTACGGGTAAAGGGAAGCAGAATATCTGACTTTATTTTGTATTTACAATTTAGTTAAATAATAAAAATTTGTTTAAATTTAAAATTTAAACAAATTTTAAAATAATTTCATTAATATAGATAAATTAGTGAGAAATTCATTTATTATTATTATTCTAGATTTTCTCTAGTTTAATTAAAATAAATTAGTTATAAACAAGCCCCCTATCATTGCATTTAGAGACTTACGATGATTAAATAAATTTTTATCTAATTTTATCTCATTTCTTCTCTTCTTCCCTTTTCTTCTAATTATTTATCCTTTTTCTCATATATATTATACATCACAAGTTCTATGAAGGCTCTCGATTCAAAAGTTGCCGCCTCCAATGAATTTCGCTACCTAATGATTCTCTTCATTTGCTCTCTTCCTGCTCATCAATATAAGGTATCAATTCTCCACTGGACCTCAATGTTTTTCGATTAATGGAAATTGTTTATTTCAATTTGATTGTTTGATTAGGCTCTCATCGAGGAATCTAAAATCTAATTGAGAGAAATGGCTGCTGAATTTTACATATGAGCTATGAAGCACCGATACTTCGTGGAGCCTAACGTATCCGTATCGTATCTGTATCGGATACCGATACTCCACCGATACGTATCCGATACGCCACGTAGCGTATCGATTTTTATTTTTAATTTTTAAAAATCCGATACTCGCCCGATGCTTGCCCGATACTTGCCCAATACTTGACTGATACTTTTCGATACTTCTAATTAAAGAAAAAAATATTGAAACAATTGGTTTGGCCTACACGATAAAAAATAAAAAATATATTATACATAAAACACAACTCATGCATAGACTCAAATAATAAGATTGAGAGATATACTGAACTCACACAATTGGATTACAAAATGCTTAATGCACGCTAGTGTTTTGGCAATAGAAAAAGAATTTGGTATTTGCAAGCATCTGTATTATCTAATTTTTCTATATCAACCATACTATCTTTGCTTCTGTTAGACACCGATTACTTTCTTTTTACTTTAATCAAGCTCATATTATGAAAACGATAGAACTTTAATCTTTTTTATTTTGTTTATTTATTTAGTTAACACTCAGAGAGAGTAGAACATATATCTACTTTAACTAGATTACTATATATGAGTTTATGTCACATTATCTATGTTATTTTCAATTATATGTCGTTTGCATTGAGCTAATTAATTTAAATTGAATTTAAATTAAAACTGAAACAAATTAACTGAAATATATTTAAACTCTCATCTCACGTAGATGATCGGTGATAGGTTGAAAGTAATTAAATAAATTTAAAATATTATTTTAATTTTAAATTTTTTAAACTCAATAGTTGTTGAAGGATATTTTTATTTTTTGTAATTCAATTGTCTAATATTTTTTAGTGATATTAATAATATTTAAAAAAATATAATTAATTTAAACAAAAATTTAAAAGATATTTTTGAAAATTATAACAACAAAATGTATAAGCTAGTATAATCTATCATAGATTTATATCTTAAATATGAGAATATGACGTATTATACATAAATATAACAATCGTATCCTGACGTATCCGTATCCTACTTTTTTTAAGTTTGGCGTATCGTCGTATCCGTATCGTATCGTATCTGTATCGCCGTATCGTACTCGTGTTTCATAACATATGAGAGAACCCATTTTCTCAAACCCTAAATTCGAATTAACGAAAAGAATTCAATGACACTAGTATAATTTACAATTTCTTATTTAACATAAATTAACTAAAATTAAAAATCAATTTAACATTGATTTAATATGTAGGATTTTGATATCTCGATTTCCATATTGTATAAAAAAAATTTACAAATAACCACACTTTAATTGCCTTGTCAACTAAATCATTGAAATTCAAATTTGTATTTCCTCCACATCATGTCCCACATCAACTACTTTTTTCAAAGATTTAGTTATCTCACAAATTCTTATATTAGGCATGCAATCCAAAATAAAACAAAGTTCATTGTCATCAAAGAGAATATAAGTAATACCTGTAGATGCTCACGAATGATTCGATGAAGCTCCTTCCCCGTGCCAATCATAGATTTAAACACACGTTTTATACCCTAAAAGAAACTATTCATTACATATCCAGATAATAAAAACTTGGCAAACTAGACAGAATATAAATTCTTAAAAATACCGCTTCACCGAGCGAGTTGACTAGAAATTGATGAAGAGCTGGACTCGTACGAGATCCAAACAAAAGGCTCATAAACTCATCCTGAGGACTGCAATCTAGACCTTTACATCAAATAATGTGTCTTACTATACACACATGCTACTATTCTCAAAACTTCACAAACCAAACAATCATTGAAGTAGATACCATGGTTGACGATCAAAGAAGAGAGATGATTAAACTTCTCGTGAAAGGAATTGATGGCACTAGACCATAGCTTAGACATCACAAATAGAGATGATCGAACAACCTCAATCAAATCAACAATATTAGAAGCTTGTAGAGCAACTTGATGGAGCTCATGTTTCCTATCACAATACAAAATTAAGTAACAAATCATAAAGTTAATTTTTCAGCACTAAAGCAAAATGGGACCTATATGAGAGAACGCAAACAGGTGCATGGTGAGGTAAACAGAACTAGTTTTTTTTTTATTCTCAGAACATGTAAAGTTAATTATTGAGCACTAACACGTCAAGGGAAAACAAGATCTCACTTGCAATGCCAGGTTGACCAAAGGATATGATGCATCCAAGACCTGGTCCCAACATTACCTATATATCCGCAGGTTACTTCGTTATTATTCTTTTATTTAATAAAAGGCACAGCATATGTAGTGTGTATATCAGTACAAACAATGTTGATAGGCATCCACCGTACTTTGACATAGAAAAGTGCCATTATCTAATGGCTTGCCAAGGCTAGCACAAGTAATTGAAACTCGAAAGTCAGTCAAATTTTGCCTCAAATCAAACAAAAACATGATATTTCTAGCAAAGTTGAAGGTTCATCCTCAATCAGAAAACAATTTTAGGTCAAGTCATAGGGGCCTAAATTGAAATTAGTTTCAAGTTGCCATTATTTAGTTATCATATCTACTGACTGCATTAATATACAAATTGGTTATAATTGGCCTGCAGAGCAATCAATGTCCCCACCATAATTGCGCACGTATTTACTTCTATTTTCTTTGCAGAGTATAATAAAAATTAAAAATGAAGATGGCAAACAAATGATGTGTATGGCAGTTCGTTCGGAACCCTCACGACCCTATGGAACCCCTAATAACGTGCTTGTTTTTCTTCTCAAGGTAGATTTTAAGTCAAATAAACCAACTATAGTCAAGCCAAAATCAACTGATCAAGGTCGAGATACTCATTCAAGTTGGCATAATAAAAGTAAACTTGACATCTTGCAAACTTTCTGTAATGCCAGGAAACCTGACATCTTGGAAAACATTGCAACGAAAATATGTTCTGTATGTAAAACAAGAAGTGACTAAAACAATATTTATGAAAATAGAAGAAAATGTTTCTCAACAAATGGAAAAATTAAATAGCAAAAAAATCAATAGATCTAGAAAGGAAATTACCAATTTTTGTTCAAATACCCAAGAAAAATTATATCTTTGAACGAAAGCCCACATTTTAGATAACCCATAGAAACAATTTCTACACAGCAATTTAATTTACATTAACAATAAACCAACTATACAGAAGAACTTTATATATGATATACATTTCTTTTTTGATACTTATATGATATACACAACAACAACAACAACAACAACAACCAAGCCTTAATCCCACTAGGTGGGGTCGGCTACATGAATCCTTTGTTTCCATTGCGCTCTATCAGTTACCAAATTCTTATCTAAGTTTAAGTAACTAAGATCACTCCTTATAGTTTCTTGCCATGTCTTCTTTGGTCTCCCTCTTCCTCTTTGTACATGGGCAAAATCCAATAACTCAATTTTTCTAACTGGAGCTTCAATTGGCCTACGATTTAGATGTCCAAACCATCGAAGCCGACTTTCTCTAAGTTTATCCTCAATTGGTGCAACACCAACTTTCTTTCGGATATACTCATTTCTCATTCTATCCTTTCGTGTATATCCACTCATCCATCTTAACATTCTCATTTCTGCAACATTTATTTTATTTGTATGTTTCTTCTTTGCAGGCCAGCATTCAGCACCATATATCATCGCTGGTCTTACTACAGTTTTATAAAATTTACCCTTAATTTTGGATGGGATTTTTCTATCGCATAACACACCAGAAGCATTTCTCCATTTTACCCAGCCTGCTTGAATCCTGAAATGATCAAGTTTTTTTAATTGTAAAGAAAGTAAGATCATTCCAAGTAAAAATTTGACTACTCAACATCGACAAATGATTTTAGATTTTAAGATGAAGAGTGGGAAAAAAAATAGTAAGTCGAAATAGAATCCGCAAACTCACTAGTGGATTTTAAAGGATAAAAATAGAAATATCTTTAAGAGACTAATAGGATATAAATAAGGAAACCGATCTTATGTGGATGGCAGTTACTAACAGCATCCGGAATGTGGCAAAGGATGTGCTGAGAGAATCTAAACCAATTGATGATCCAGTAAGAAAAGTTAAGTTATTGGATCTTGCCCATGTAAAAAAAAAGAAGAGGAAGACCAAAAAAGACACAAAAAGAAATTACAAAAAATGACTTTGCATGCTTAGAGCTAAATGATGAGCTCTTATTCGATAGAATGCAATGGAAACAAAGAATATATCAGTTCATCAGAGGAGATAAAGTCCACAATGCAATCTATTGAAAGAGGTACAAAAAATGCTGGAGAAGCATGAAGTTAGTGATTCTCATGTTTTACTTCTTGAAATCCTATATATTTCATGATTGATGGATATGAAAAACAAAGCTTGGATGGCATTGACATGAAAATCAAACAAGAAGTAATTACTCAACATGCTAGATCTATTAAACATACACTCCAATAAGGTTTTATATGAACAGAAGTTTTTCAAAGAAAATCAACCTCTAATACAACTAAACATCATGGGCTTGTCATAACTCCTCTAAATTTCACCCAAGATCAGCTTTTGAATTAAGTTATCGAACAAAAAAACCGTATAAACAATAAAGCTTAAAGGGTCAATAAGTTTGGTTTCTTCGCCTAACTCATTCTAGTACGAAATGTCAAATGGAATCTTGAATTTGATAAAATTGACTTGACTACTCGAGACTATAAAATTTTTATCAAGACTTTCTTCTCTTCATGGATTATTAGAATCAATTATCATATTTATTCTCTACAAAGCCATTGCATTCTTCCTCACATTTCACGAATTTGGACTTAATGCAAATTTTTTTTTCAATCATCTAATTATTTAAATAATAATTTTTTTAATTATGAAAGATTTGTCATTTAATCATCGCACATTTAAGCCCATTGCTTTGCCAAATTTTGCTCTTGAAGGATTATTAATATTGAAAAAGAACAGTAATTGTTCTTAGAGCATAAAAAAAATATCTCATATTGGATCTAGAACTTCTCAATTCATATTTGCATTCTAACTTGACGGAGTTGAGTTCTCTTCAAATAGAGGAAAATGATGAGAATAAATATAATTTTTGAGATGCAGATCTAAAAAATCTATATTAAAATTTAATTATTTAATTATTAAATAAAGATGATAATTTATTTAAATATTAGATATTAGTAAAAAATATATTTAAATAAATTACTCTCCCCATGCTCCTCATGTAGCTCTCCCCATGCTCCTCTTAACTCATCAACGATTGATTATACAACAACAACCAAGCCTTAATCCCACTAGGTGGGGTCGGCTAATCAACGATTGATTATCCAAGTAAAAAATACTTCTATCGGTAGCTTTAGTCCCTTCTCGTCACTATAAACATAGTCCCTTCTCGTCACTATAAACAGCACTCCTTATGGCTCTATTGGGGATTATCCATTCGAATCCCTCCTCATATTTCTCAAATCTCCACTAAACTCTACAACCGTAGGAAGGAAAACCACCTTACCTCGAGGAATTCAACCAACACTACTTTAGCTCAAGTCTCACCATATTTGTATTGGTGGAAGCGCTTCCTCTCCTTCCCCACTTGTAAGGGTGCATATTAAATGGTTCAAACCGAAAAACTGAACGAAACCGATTAAATTTGGTCAGTTAGGTTAGATTTAGAACTTGATGGTTTGGTAAATGGTTCGGTAATTAAAATTGTTTGGTTAAATGATTTGAGTTAGGTTTCTTATTTTTAAAAACCGAACCAACTGAATTAACCGAAATGTCACATACCATCACGTAATAATATTGTCGAATGAAGCAAAAAATAATGTTGTTGAAATTATATAAAATATTTGATAATTCTTTTAAGTTATGATATTCATTCTTTTGTTATGTTCTTAGTCATTATGGTTGTGAAATTTTGTAATATTATATTGTATATTATTTTAAAATTTTTGAGTTTTTTGGAGATGACTAATTAAATAAAGAGAGAATTATAGTTTTAACCAAACCAAACAAACCAATCGAATTTTATTTGGTTAGTTTGGTTTTCAGTTTATAGTCTTATTTAGTCAGTTTGGATTATTAAATTTCAAAATCGAATCCGAACTATTTCTTTCGATTCGGTTAACCAAACCGACCAAATGCACACCCCTACCCACTTGCTTCCCAATGAAATTGCTTCTAGTGAACCTCTTTTTTAGTGGATCTTTGGCTCCGACTCAACTCATGGACATATAAGGACCACTCCAAACCACGTTTAAGGGAGTTAAAAATAACTGAAACTTGAAAATCTATCACAACTCGTACGGTTTTCTGAATCGACTCGAAATTAGTTCTAAATTTTTTACTCAAATCATGAGCTAGGGACTTTGGCTCGAAGTTCATTTCAAGTTGATTTCGAGTTGGCTCAGGTCACTTAAACTATGATTCGACTTAGCTCAAAATTATATGTATAACATAAATAATTTTGATAGATATAACATATATGAAGTGACTTTACATATAACTTAGCTTAGTGGTTTAATCGTAAAGTGGAGAAGCTTTAAAATTTATTCTATCCAAGGTCTAAGGATCAAATCCCCTTGAATTATATTCTTCTTATTTTTTTACAATTATGAGCCGATTTGAACCATAATTTGAGCTGGCTCAGAATTGAATCGATTTGAGCCGGCTCAGAATTGAATCAATTTGAGCCGAGCCGAACTCGAAATTTTTGAATTTCAAGTTATCTTCGGCTTGCTCGAGATAGATCCGATAACAATCCTAACCGTGTTAAATCCCTATGTCACTTCGCTTTTCTGGTTTACTTAGTTTTCACTTGCTTGTTGCTCGAACTTGCAACATCAGACCAAATCTTCTCCTGAAAAATCCTATGCCTCTCTTTAATCAAAAACTTCTACTCATCAACAACAAGTTTCCTATGATTACTAGCAATGACACATAGACAACCTTTAACGAGTAATAAAGAAAAGCAAAAAGTAAACCGTTTTAAAAACTAGTTGACTTTGAGACCACATTTTATGTACATGAAGTAGAAAAATCTAATAACAAAAATTACATTTGGCTTAAGATTTTTTCACACTCTTTTATGCAAAAATGTTATTAACTCACTTTCCTTCCTCTCAATGTTGCCTGTGTGTGTCGATATATATATACACATCCATAGCACCTAATTCTTTTCTTGATAATGTATTATGTAATAGGTATTGTGTTGACATCATCCTTAATTATTTCTCTTTATCTATTTTAGTTAAACCACACATCCAACTTAACATTCTTACCACGGTAAATATAAATTCTGTGGCTAATAGTTTCTTCATTGCATTTCATTCTAATTCACAAAAGTTTTCCCAATTGTTGCTCCATAACATTTCCTTTTGAGAGTACATGTCTTTATCATATAAAAATCCCAAAGCGCCCCATTTGAGCCACCCATCTTTAGTTTTATATGTAATTTCCTCATCTCTATCTCCATTTATTTGGATGATTAGAACCAAGATATCAAAAAGCTACAACAAGTGATTAGCTTTAAATCACCCATAAATGATCCAAAATTATAAATTTCAGTTGCACTAAAGTTACACCTCATATAGTTTGTTTTGTTCCAAGACCTATTATCTAGTGCTTGTCCCTGTTGTTCTAACCTATTCTTAAAATCCAACTATCGCCTATTAAAGTAATAATATCGGCAAAAAACATGCACCACAACGTTTCTTTCAGAATAACTACAGCAAGCAGAAAAGGTGATTATGGAAAACAAAAAAATGAAAATGAAAATTCATTCAAATTCCGTACCTCATAAGGAAAATAGAAGTATTGAGAAGCACAAGATGTAATCCTGTGGAATCAAAATACCATGAAGTTCCATCAACAAAATTATGTTCATCATCCTTGATAACACGCTCATCAACTGGCTGAATGATATCCTCAACAACTTCCCCGGAACAGAGGACAATCAATTTGCGCAAGTCCTTTGATAAAGCCACCTTTGACAAAATCCATTCACTAATTCAGCCAAAAAGTTTTGTTTCCACCATAATAAAGAGGCAAATATTTTTTATCCCAAAAAACTCAAAGTCAAGGAATGTTTTTTTAGCACATGAGTAGCAATAGTCACTCATCGTCAGAATATGATAGTCTAACTAAGATTTCTGCATAATCTCTAACCTGACTATGCTAGGCCAACTACTTATTCTGTCCATTTTGTTCAAAACCCCATTAATGAAGCATTCCTTACTCTTCATCATTCATTCTCAAATGGACTAAGTGTGCCGTAAATAAAACCGTGCCTTCACTATATTACAAGTCACTGTAGCATAATTATTTCAAACAGTTACTAATTCAAATGAAGCAAAAGCTTAAAATAACTCTCATTGAATACCCTATGACTCCACAAAAGCTGATTACATTAGATATTACATTCTAAATAAACTAACAAAGGACAAATAGAGAGGTTGCTGAGATCACAAAAGAAAGTTCCCAACAACAAAAATTCCAATCAGCACACCATACTAGCGCCTATAAAAAGTAACATTGCTTGAGATATTACTGAAATAAGAAAAGTGATATTTTAAGGAATTTAGTTTAGTTCGCAAGAAAAAGAATGCTAGTATGAACAACTGGTCTACATTCTTTTATGAACAAATTAACAGAAAAAGAAATCTAACTGATATAAGTGCTTGATGGAAAGCATGAGCAGTCAACAAGACAAAAAAAGCATTAGGATTTTACATTACTGATAAGAAGACATCTTATATAAACCCCAAAAAAAGAACTTCCAAAGTTTGCAACACAAAAATGTCAATTGAATTCCAAAAATAAAAAGAACGAGTACCTTGAAAATCTTGTGTAATCGATTAATCATAAGTTCCTTGTGCATATTCTTCAAACAATTGTGGCAAAAATATCTTTAGATAATAAAATCCCACAGAAAGAAACAAGATGAAGCATAATAGTCAGAAGCAATCACAAGAACATGATTACTAATTAGCACACTACTACCCAAAATCACAATGACGTGGACCTTGAAAGACTTCACAGTGTGCAAGTTTATGAAAATCAAGTAGAATACAGCAAAGAGCAGCATCAATGTTTAGCTACAGAGTAACACAATTTAACAACTAGCAGAAATTGGTAAAAAATTTAATGCCAACACTTTAAAAAGCAAACATCAATTTGACCAATTGACCACCAGTGAACCAACCAAAGGGATTGCTTAAAGAAACCATGAACTTAGTCCAGCCTGATTGAAAATTACTAATATAAGCTTTTTGAAATATTTTTCTTATTAACTAAGCTCTGTGCACCAGCATAATAGTATTTTTTGCATTTTGGTATCACAAATCGGTTGTTCACACAGGTTCACAAATAAGATAAAAGGAACAAGGCTAACAAAACGGCCAATCTATCCACACCCCTGCAACAAAGTACTGTTGTAGCTTAGTCAAGTCAAGTAAAACCTTCAACAGGAGATGGTTCTGTGTTAGCTTCACAATGCAGTGGAAGAAGACCGTCAAAAAAAGTAAAGATCCAAACTTCAGAAAGGGAGACGGTATGTCAGGAATTAAACATACAGGATTCCCTAGATAAAATTCTAATTTAGTTACATTAAAAAATCTTATAGGCATCATTGTTCCAAAGAAATCATTAAATATACATAAATCATTACTGAGATTCATATTAAAGAAATTTATATCATGAAGGGGCAATTCTAGTTAAAGAGAGAATATAGCAATCATATAATGCTAAGAGATCCTATTCAGTTGCTCTAGTTTTGAAGGTTGTGTGATCTAAGAGCCATGTCACTTACAGAGACTGAAAAGATGAACATTTTCATCTCTGCATGATGATTGTTAAAAAGGTGCAGAGACATACTAGAAATATTTTTACAGCAGTTTAATCTTGCACAACACAACAATAATAGCAGAGACTAATAACACAAAGTATTACCTTTTGAATAGAAGCATTAGGCAGCCTATAAGAAGTGTTATTGCCCAAACGAGGATTTGAAAAGGACAACTTCTGAATGTTCTGCTATTTGCAATGTCATTCGGTGAGAATATGAAAGAAGAATACACAGAATCTAAGATACACAAATAGCCCAAATATTCAATAGAAAAGCTTTGTATGGTGGATCTATTTACTTTCAAGTATGCACAAGTACTATTGTCAACAAAAATAAATTTTTCATTCCAAAAAAATAAATAAATAAATTTTGATAATTTTTTAGTTAATGTAAACCACATCTCAAGCATGATTAAACAAGATGGTACACTTGAAGCTCAATTAAGACATTATGATATCATTCTTCCAAAACCGAAACATCATGAAATGGTCATTTTGAGTTAGGATGATAGAAAATTAAGTTTCACTGCTGCCGAAAGAGAAAAAGACAGCCGCCATGACACTTCAGCACCAATAAAAAGTTAAATAAAATCCACTTCAGCACCAATAAAAAGTTAAATAAAATCCACTAAACCGCAAAGCTCTTATAAGCTGGACAGTGAATGCAATGTTAGAAAAAAAAAGCTAAAACCTCAACTCCTAATGATGCTAATACATTATGCTTGTTCGTTGACATCATAGCATAAGCCCCATATGGCAATGAAAAAAAAAAAACGACAATTGCCAAAGGCGTTAAGAGTGTGAGCTAGAATTTATTGAAGACAACATTATTAAAAGTGGATCTATGCGGATTAGGTACGCATAATAGAAATCTGCGGATAACGCAAAATACAAATCTGAGGATGATACATCAAAGGTGGTTTGCATGGATTAGGTATACATAAAGGTGGGACAAAAGCATTTAGCAATAGTATCTGCCAAAAACGTTCGTAAAACATTTTCTTCACATACTAAGTTGCTTAGGATTTGAAATCCTAAGTATAACCATAAGGCATTAACATTAGAAATTAGAGCTTAAAATCATATTCATAGGAATGTTTAGCAGCAAACAGCAATAAATGCGGGAACTCATAGATGCATTGTTACTACAAAAGTATATGAAATCACAGCAACAATACATTTTTTAGTTTCACAAGAAATAGTGAAGCAAAGAATGTAATTTTTGAGGATTGATACAAGAACCTGGACACTAACGAAATAAAAAAAACATATACATAGGATAGCCAAGGCAAACGATAGAAAAACAAAAGACTTGACTCAAACAAAATGCATTAAAAATGAAGATCAGAAAATATTTTTCAAAAGAAAATATCTAATATAAATGAATGAGTTGATTCAAAGGTATTCTTGTAATAATGCGATTGATCTTATTGAACTCAACATCTAAAAGGAAAGTAAAAAATAGCTCTTACATCTGGCATACCATTAAAGCTGAAGTTTAGGAAGCCTTAAAAAAAATAATGTGTAAAAAAGCAGTAGAACAAGATAACATTCCAACAAATGTTTGAAAATGTATAAGAGATGAAGGAGTTTCTTGGCTCACTAAGTTGTTTAATATAATTTTAAAAATTAAAAAAAATTAAATAAATAAAGAAAAAGTACATTAATACCTATTTACAAAAATAAAAGTGATTTACAGAATTATGTCAATTATAGAAGAATTAAATTAATGAGTCATATTTTAAAACTTTGTGAAAAGACGAATGAACATAAATCACATCATAATACTAAGGTGTCATAGAATCAGTTTAATCTTATGTCTGGTAGATCTAGTATAAAAGTAATTCATTTATTAAGAGATTTAATGGCGAGGTTTAGGAAGACAAAGAAACATTTACATTTTGTTTTTATCAACTTAAAAAAATCTTATGAAAAAGTCCCAAAAAAAGTGCTTTGGAGAATCTTAGAAAAGAAAAGAATTTGTACTACTCATATGCAAATTATTAAAGATATGTATAAATGAGTTAATTGTGTTCAAACACAATTGAGTTTGACTAAAGATTTTTCTATTATAATTGGATACATCAAGGCTTAACTTTAAGTCTATATTTTTTTATAGGGGTTTTTACATACAGAACATGAAATTTACACAAAATTACGCATTTCACTATCAATTCATAAATATTACCACTATCACACCATATTCATTTAAATTTTACGCATTTCACATATTTCACCATATTCTTTGATGGTGAACTTCACATTTTAAATTGGCCTTGATCTTAACTATATTATTAATATATTAATTAAATACTATAAATAAATT
>JAEMOT010003597.1:155537-178096 GCA_019297695.1 Apostasia ramifera
TTTTTTATATTAGTTATAGAGGTCTTGACCAAGATGAGATGACTTAGTGTATACTTTTTGCAGATAATATTCTCCTTATTGATAAAACCAGAGATGAAGCTAAAACAAAACTCAAGTGATGAAGGCATACTTTAGAGTCTAAAAATTTTCATCTTAGTAGATCAAAAATTAAATATATATATATATATATAATACACATTTAGTCAAAAAATAAATATTTGTATTAGTGGTGTAATAATTTTGTGATCATATCAAAAAGAGTGAGCGCTTTAGATAGCTTTGATCAATCATATAAAATGATGATAAAATGGATAATAACGTCATTAATAGGATCCCAGCAAGATGGATAAATTAGAGAAATACATCTGATATATTGCATGATAGACAAATTTTACTCAAACTTAAATGTTGTCCTAGAAAGAAGAAATATACAAAATAAAATATATATTACAAAAATAAGAATACTAAAGTGGATGAGTGGATATACACGAAATAATAAAATGACAAATGAGTAAATTCGAAAAAAAATTTGAGTAATATTAATTGAGGATAAACTCAGAGAGTTAACTTAAATAGTTTGGACGTACAAATCGTAATCCGATTGAAGCTCTAGCTAGAAAAATTAGGTTATTGAATATTGCCCATGTAAAAAAAAGAAAAAAGACCAAAACAGACATAGCAAGAAACTATAAGAAATAAATATTTCACACTCAAAGCCGAATGATGATTTGTCAATTGATAAAGTGCAAAGAAAATAAAAGATTCATGTAGCCGACACCTCCTAGTGGAATAAAGGCTTAGTTTTTATTGTATCTACTCCTATGTGCCATTGTCAACTCCCCAAATATTTTGGTACTAATGCTCCCTGAAGGGTAAATAAAGCCATATCTGATCATAATTACCATAGACAGCAAATGTCAGAAATATATATGGTCAATTAGACACATAACTATAAAGACTAATAGAAGACAACATAGATGCTATACCTTGGCCAATCAAACAACTTTAGGCTACGTGATAACCGGTCTGCTATCATTATGTTCGAAATCAAAAAGAAATCGAATATATTTTATACAGCTCATGCATCTTAATTTTCTCAATTATTCCAACACAACTCAAGCTCAGTGGTGATATCATTTACTTAAACAAGTACAGAAAAGAAAGACTAGTCAGCCTCACTAAAGTCTCAAACTTAAAGAAAACTAGCAAACTATAAACTCATGAGTTTGCACATATTTCCCACTTCAATCAAAGGTATCCAAACAAAATAAAGGCTTTATTTTGTAAAGTATAACTCAAAAATAACCAAGCCTAAATCCCACTAAGTGAGGTCGGCTACATGAATTCTTTATTTTTATTGTGCTCCATCAATTAACAAATCCTTATTTCGGTTTAAGTATGATTGGCTCCTTATATTTTCTTGTCATGTCTTCTTTGATCTCCCTCTTCCTCTTTGTACATGGGTCAAACCCAATAACTTGATTTTTCTAACAATCAGCCTACGATTTATACATCCAAACCATCTAAGCCAACTTTTTTTAAGTTTATTTTTAATTGATATAACTCAAACTTTCTCACAGATATACTCAATTCTCATTCTATCCTTCTATGTATACCCACACATCCACCTTAGCATCCTCATTTCTGTAACACTTATTATATATTTTTCTCTTTGTAAGTCAGTATTCAGTACCATATATCATTATTAGTCTTACTACAATTTTATAAAATTTGCTCTTAAGTCTGAATGAAATTTTTCTATCGCACAACACACCAAAAGTATTTCTCTATTTTTAACCCATCCTACTTGAATCCTGCTAATAATGTCATTATTTATTTTACTATTATTTTATATAATTGATTTAAGGTACCTAAAGCACTCACTCTTCTTAACAATTTGATCATCAATTATCACATCACCAATATAAGTGCTTCTTTCTTTACTAAATGTGAACTCTATATATTCAATTTTTAATTTACTTAAACGAAAATCATTAAATTCTAAAGTATTTCTTTATAACTCGAGTTTCACTTTAGCTCATTTTTTAGTTTTATCAATAAGAATAATATCATCTGCGAAGAGCATACACCAAAGCACTTCATCTTGAATATATCCGGTCAGGACATCCATAACCAAAATAAAAAAATACGAACTTAAAGCTGAGCCTTAGTGTAATCCAACTGTAATAGAAAAATCCTTAGTCAAACTTCATTGTGTCCGAACACAGGTAACAGCTCTTTTATACATGTTTTTAATAACTTAAATATAAATAGTGCAAATCACTTACTTTTCTAAAATTTTTCAAAGTATTTTTCTTAAAACTTTATCATAAGCTTTTTTCAAATCAATAAAAATCAAATGTAAATTTTCTTTTCTCTTAAATTTTTTTATTAAACCTCTTAATAAATAAATAACTTTCATAGCAGATCTACTTGGCATAAAATCAAATTGATTCTCAAAAATACTTTAATATCACAGCGTAATCTATATTCGATCACCTTCTCCCAGAGTTTTAAAATATGACTCATTAATTAAATTTCTCCATAATTAGCACAATTCTGTATATCACCTTTATTTTTATAAATAAATACCAATATACTATTTCTTCATTCATTTGGCACCCTTTTAGTCTTTAAAATTATATTAAACAATCTCATTAATCAAAAAACTTCATCTCTCAAACACTTTCAAACATTTATTGAGATGTCATCCAGTTCTACTACTTTTTCGTACATCTTTTTTAAAGCTTTTCAGACTTCAGCTTTACGGATATGTCAAATGTAAGAGTAATTTTTACTTTTTTTAGAGTGCTAAGTTTAATAAGATCAATTATATTTTCATAACTTTCATTACAAAATTGTTGAAAGTAACTCATTCATCTATCTTTGATAACTTTTTCTATAAAAAGCACTTTTTGATCTTCCTCTTTAATGTATTTTACTTGAATTAAGTATTTAATTTTTCTATCTGTTGCCATAGTCATCCTATATATCAGTCTTTCTTCTTCTTTAGTATTTAGTTTTTTATATAAATTCTTGAGAACCATATTTTTTATACTGTAGACTGTTTTCTTAAATTCTCGTCGAACCACTTTATATTTCTCACTTATCCTTATTTTTATTTTTAAATCAATCTTTATAACAATTCTTTTTCTCCTTAATTTTTTCTTACACATCATCTTTTCACCACCAAGCATCTTTATTATTGGAAATCATTCCTTTAAATTCTCCCAACAGATCCTTCGCCACCTTACGAATGCAGTTAGCAACCACCAGCTACAAAGTATAACCCAATATATAAATTTACAATGGATAATACGCACTCTTAGTTGAGTTCATTTAGATTGCAAAAATGAAGTCAAATAGTATGCTCTCTAATTTAAGCACATTTAGCTCTGCAATCATGAACTCAATATAGGATAAATCTCTAATTACCATGCAACTTTAAAGTTTATGCTTGTAACACAGCCCAGAATTAACTTAATATTTATCAAGATGCCCAATCCTCCCGTCACAATTCCATTCCACTTTCATCCTAGTCTTTGTAGCATCCTTCCTACTCCTAAAGATCCACGTCCACTACAAATTTCAACTTCTCATAAAGACAAAGCATCGATTGCACCCAAAATGAAATTTTGTTCAAAATTTTAGCATAAACAAGACCAGAAAGGCATGTTAGACGCTACACAAGTATTAACTACAGTTGGTGAGTAGCAATTGGAGTTTAAAGCCCCAAAAAATGGCATTTAGAAACCCAGCAGATTACTTAAAAACTGAAACATGTATATAATCAACTCAAACTAACTACAAAAAACAAAGGCAACCATGCAACCCAAAAAAATTAGCAACATTTTTATAAACCCATGTTAAACTGGCGAAATAAATTAGCAACATTGTTATAAACCTCATGTTAAACTGGCATTGTCAAGAATCTACAAGGAAGTTGATTTAAAGGATTCAAAAGAACAATGCAAACTATTTGAATATCGATTCATCATTTCAGCATGCCATGTAATGGATGCCAAATATCAAATCTAAACATCTTAAGTGCAAAAATTTCAAGGTAGAATTTAGCTAACGTTTAATTGTGAACTCACGATTTTTCCTATCTGAAATATTCCAAAAATACTGAAGTAAATGCATCCATCCTTATCGCCACTGCACAGAATGTTGAAATGATGATAGCAATTAGATAGATCTTGAAAGGAATCTTCACGATCATCTGTGAATCCAGTGTCTCCCGATCCCAGCCCAGGCAACCTAGGAATTCTAGGAGAGGGTGGAAAGAATCTTGCTGTTCGGTCCTTATAAGTGAAGAAGCCTTTGTCATCCTATACATAAGTTAAAGAACAGTAGATAAAAGCAAATTTCCAAATGAAAAGGATAAAAGGAAAGAAAACAAATAGACTGCTACTCTTAATCTACTCACTCCACTCACTCCTCTCACTCCCTGCTCCCTATCTCCCCCCCCCCACAATCCCAAAAGTCTCCCAAACACAAACGACAATTACTATATATTTAGGAAGTTAGGCAACAAAATGAAATCATGTTAAAGTTTTCACCAAATTTCCACAATTAATGAACTTGAAAATACATTTCTTTATTCCAAAAATATTAGGTCAAATTGAGTATTAAAAGAGAACTACTTTATTTTTCATAAGCATGCTTGATTGAACAGTAAAACATCAGAAACCTTTCACAAATGGGTTATACTAAGGTTATAATGACTATACAGTAGATCATATTTATATAAAGAACTGAGTATTTCGCACGCAAATTCTTAGATCTAGATGAGATTCAGAAAGGTGGCAAAAATGAGATGTAAAATGAACCAAATGATGAGGAAACTGTGATAAAAGCAAACATAGGAACTCATATTTGAACCAAATCTAATCAAATGCCAAATTACCTAGACATATCAACAAATGTACAGAAACTAGCTCATTAAAAGATCCAAAGCACAGTATATGACAAAACAAAGAATTAATCAAACTATTTGGGGTCGACTACATAGAACTCCCGTCTCCATTCAACACTACATAAAAAAAACATTCGCAATAAGCACAACAACATTTAAGAGCTTATTCCAAGACAATTTGATCTACCTCTTCTCTCTAACCTTGTGACTTGGATACCCCTCACACTTCCATACAAGGAACTCTATCAACTGAGGATGGACAAGGACAAACCACCTTAAACCTCTTTCCTTCATCTTATTCTCATAAGCACCATCCTACCCTCACTTTGATTCAAGGCCACATTTTATGACCTTATTCTAAGAAATTTTTGGTGTACCTCTTCCTCTTTCTAATATTGTAACTTTGATACCATTCACATATCCATACAAGGAACTTTAACGTGGCCCACTTTCATGTGACCACTTATTTACCTCAATGTCTGCATCTCAGTAACATTAACCTTTGTGCATAGGCCAAATTAAACCTAGGCCCATAAGATAGGAGTACTATTGCAAACTAGTTCCATTTTTTTTGTATTTTTCCCAAATTAGGTCCCTTAGATAAGATTTTGCACTATCCCAATATGTTTTACAATGTTTCCCTCCTCTTTCTCTTCCAATTCTCTCTCTCCACCAATTCTCTCTCTTACTCTCTTTGCCCCATCTCTCTCTCCTGCTTTCTCTTTTTTAATTTTAAAATTCTAGAAGTTTTAATTTTAAGTTTAAATTATAAAACTTACCTATCTATTTGGATTATAAATCTTGAAACTTTTTTACGGAAGACTGCTCCCCGAACAAATCCAACTTTACTCAAGCCCTACGGTTAGGGATATTTTGTTCTTAAAAAAATACTTTTTCAATATTATCCATTAAATTACATATTTTCCATCCAAAGAACAAGGCAAAAAGGCAAAAACAATCTCAAAGACCTAACGGTAGCACAAAATCCCACCAGAGGAACCTAACTTGGGAAAATAAAAAAGATGGACCAATTTGCAAAGGCATTCCTCCCTTGGGGGCCCAAGTGCAATTGCCCTCACGGATATTTTGCAATTTAATTGCCCAATATCATTCTTATAAAATATACCTGTTAGAAAAGGAGCTCAAAAAATATTTTCCTTCAACTTAATAAGCATCTTCATTTCCCGCAAAACTCTTATCGCCCATTTCAAACATGACGCCTTGACTCTATTATTAATATCCTTATCACTGCTATCATTACTCTGAACAATAAAGTCAAGTGTCACAATGTTATAACTTTTTCTTTAAGGTCATCAAACTTACAATGCATGCAATTTATCTTATTTCTACTCAATTTGAATACCTTTGCATCTAAGGCTGCAAACTTGGCTCGACGATCAAGATCAATCTAAAGTTAAACTAAATTTTGCATAGAATCAAAATAGGCTCGATTGAAGTGAATCTACTAAGGAGCCATTTTTATGGCTCATGATTTTTATCAATTCAATCTTGAACAGACAATAAATCGGATCGAGCTAGCTCAAAATCTAATCGATTAAAGAAATAAAAGAAATTATTTATAAATATTTATATATACCTTGCTTCATTATGTTAGTTTTTTCGCAATAACCTAACGGAATACAATATTAGAAATTCCATTATAACCTCTATTCAAATTTCGTTGATTGTAAATTAATTTTTTAATTTCTAATTTCAACATCAAGGTAGACAACATAAATAGGAAAAAAAAGGCTTCCTATTTATGGAAAATGGATTTTTTTTTCTATTTCTAACATCTTATTCATCATATTTCTAGCTTCCTCATAAATACAAAGAAAATCCATTTTCCATAAATAGGAAAAAAGGCAGAAACATCAAGCCATTTTTGTAAGATGACAATGCATGGCCTAAATTTTCATCCGATGGAAAAGACTAAAAGAACAAACACCTTGAAGAGGAAGTACCTTGGATTGCACATGTTCCTCCCAGCTTAGACACGTGACATGAACATTGTGGGCCTTTATGGTTCTCAGTAGTTTTCCGTTCTGTAAAATGAAAGTTACTCTCAGTTATATTCACCTCAAAAGACAATAGCAACAATAGAATAAAATCAAGGCCATACAGTTAGTTTTATTCCAAAATAAGTTGATAAAGGTGGCAGCAATTCAATTCAAAATGTAGCAAATAAGTCAGAAGTGGGCTCATATCTTAGAAGTTAGCACATAATATTAGAAATCACTTACAAAGGAGGAAAATAAGTATAATTTAAGAAGGAAATAAAATGAATGGTAAGGAGAAAATATAACATATTAAACAATAATGTCCTAAAAAGAAAGAGCATTTTATAAACAATGGAAGATCTCAAAGCTAACTAGATCAGTAAAATAAAGATAAGAGACATCTACGTTATTGTAAAGCTTATAAATTCAACACCTGGACCATATGTGTGGTATATGAGAAATCAAAATAAAACTTATGCCTGTAACATTCACCAAACAGAGAAGCTCACCAATAATCTCATTAAGAGCAGAAAGGATGTTGTAGTCTCTTGAAGTGGATGAAAGGTTTGTTATTCATTTCAAGGAAATGGACGAAGAGTTCATGCAAAATTAGATTAATCCTTTAATTTGCTTTTGAATCCCACCTACCTCAACATCATGCAGTGATATTGATCCATCATCAAGACCAAGAGCTATAGCTTTTCCATCAGGACGCCAACAAAGAGACGATATGCACTTTCCTGAATAGAGCAAACATGGCGAAAATGAAAAAGTGAAAAACAGCAAACATTAATTCGTGTTGGTGCTCATATTTGAAAAGAAAATTTCAAGGTCACATCTTTTAGATATTATAGCAATTAAAAAAAATACATTAACTTTAAAAAATAGCAATTTCTGAGCAAATAACTCAGCTGTGCGCTTCAACTCACAGTGCATCCTAATGCTTTGCGGAGTTCTCTCTCATATAGCATACAGTGAAGAAATGAATTCCCCCACTTAACACTCTTCCATTCCAAAGAATTCCATTCTTTTTAATACCTTCCCAACATTTTTTTCTCATTTTTCTGCAAATTATTCTCCTTTTACCTTCACAAATTATACCAAACTCACTCCAAAATAAGCCACAATTTCATTAGAAACACTAAAATCATGAAAGAATGCTGTAAGCTTACTAATCTCCCCCTTCTCCAATGAAAAAACAAAGGAATAGACTCTTCCTAGTTAAGTAATACAGTTAATCTTAAGCTTGACCTATTGAATAAACCTAAAACATGGAAAACAGTTCCTTACAGCCCACTGTCACATGCCATGAATACATACTTTAACAAAACGCCAATATACATTTTATCTCCTCTCCTTAAATTGGCTCCCTTCTTCATATCATAGCCATAAAACATAGTGATACAATCATGTTCTAAAGTTTTATATTATCTAAACAAAGTACAATATCATCCTTATTAGAAGATGACAACAACAACAACAACAATCAATCAATCCTTTATCCAACTAAGTAGAGTCGGCTACATGAATCCTTTGTTTTTATTGCACACTATCAAATAAGTGCTCCTCATTTAGCTCTAAATATGCAAGATTATTCCTTATAACTTCATGTCGCAACTTTTTTTGTCTTCTTTTTCCTCTTTTTACAAAGGCAAAATTCAATAACCTAACTCATCTTACTGGAGCTTTAATCGGCCTACAATATATATGTTCAAACCACCAAGGTTGACTCTCTCTAGGCTTATCCTCAATTAAAGCTACTTTAACATTCTCACGAATATACTTATTTCTCATCTTGTCCTATTGTATATACTCACTCATTCACATTAGCAACCTTATTTGTTCTACACTTATTTTGCTCATATGTTTTTTCTTCAAAGGTCAGTATTCAACACCATATAACATTGCTAATCTTACTATTATCCCATAAATTTTACCTTTATGTTTGAGCGAGATTTTTCTATTACACAGAACACCAAATGATTTTTCATTTAATTCATCCTGCTTGGATTCTGTTAAAATCAACATTTATTTTACCGTCAATTTTTATGATTGATTCAAAATATCTAAGGCGCTCAATTTTCCTGATAATTTAATCACCAATTATCACTTCTCTAATACAAGTATTTTTTTTTCATTAGTTTTACATTCCATATATTTAATTTTAGATCTACTAAGACAAAAACTTTTGAACTTTAAAATATTCTTTCGTAGCTTAAATTTCACCTTAGCCTGTTATTAGTCATATCAATAAAAAGAATATTATCTGTGAAAAACATACAATAAACCACCTTTTCTAGAATGTATTCAATTAGTATTTTCATAACTAATGTAAAAAAGATACATACTACTGATATAATTTAATTGTAATAAAAAATATCATTAATCAAACTCTCATGTGTTCAAACACAAGTAACAACTCTTTTATACATGTCTTTAATATCTTGAGCAATAATGGCAATGACTGATCAACAACATATATATATATATACCACAACAAGCTTAGTTATTATAAATCTTGTTTCCATTTTGCTCAAAAAAATTACATGATCAATGGTTTTCTTTAAAAGAGCGTTTGGTTCAATGTTATCTTATTATTATGTCATGTAATCTAGATATCATAACATTCAAATATCATCTTTTAGCTTTGTTTAATTGGAGGACTAAAAACCCTCAATTTTTTTAAAACTATTTTCATTAATATTTTATATTTATTTCACATCATATATATAATTAAATATTAAAAATCAACTTTTCTTCATATCCTATATAATTTCAATCTTAAAAGTTAACTTTATTTCATATCCTACACATACTTTATTAAAAAAATCAGCTTTATTTCACATCTAACACAATCCTCAATAACAAAATATATTTATTTCATATCATAACATTAAAATAATTTGGGCAAAGTACACCCAAGTCCCTGAGTTTAACGCTTAATATCACGCAGGTCCACGTTTTTTAAATTATAACATCGAGGTCCCTGAGTTTTAATAAATTATCAAATAGGTCCTTTTTCTATTTTTTTATTATTAATATTTTTAAAAATTACTATTTTACCCCCTGCCCCTCTCTCTCCCCTCACGCGCGGCCACCGAATGGCTTGTCCACCGGTGAGCGTGTGCCGGATCGAAAGGAGAGAGAGGGAGGCGGCCTCTCTCTCTCCTCCCGCCGCGGCAGTCGGCAGGTCCAGCGGTCGCGCGGCGTGTCCCCCGCCTCTCTCTCTCCTCCCGATCCCGCGCACGCAAGCGGACGCCGACGGACACGTCGGGCAGCTGTCGGCCGCCGGCGGCCGCGGGTGAGCAGGATCCCGAGGAGAGAGAGAGTGGGGCAGGGATAAAATGGTAATTTTAAAAAATATTAATAATAAAAAACTAGAAAAAGGACTCATTTGATTTTTATTAAAACTCAGGGACCTCGATGTTATAATTTTAAAAACATGGACCTGCGTGATATTAAGCATTAAACTCAGGGACCTGGGTGTAATTTACCTAAATAATTTTTATTCTCTTTTTATCTCAAAAAAATATAAAACATCTCAATAATATACTCCAACCAAATAAGGCCTTTAAGTGACAATTCTATAGTTTTTTAAAAGATTATTTATGCATGTCATTAAACCAGACAATTTTTTCTTTAAATAACGTAATATAACACAAGATAATATTGAACCAAATTTCCCTTAAGTTGAAATATCTGACTGACTTCTAGCTTTAACCAAGCCTTCTTCCATCCCAGGCTTCATTGAATGTTTGGCTTTAATGGAAGTGAAACAACAAAATGAAACTAAGGCAATCTTTATTGCTCTAGAAATTGGTCTTTTTTTACTATTCAATGTACGTGCTCAGGGAATCAAATTTATCTTTTGAGCAGCACTTGCCTTTCATATCTTTTTCATTATTCTTAACAATTAGATCAGCCCAGTTCAGCTGGTCTAAGGAAGTCAAAAACTCTATGAAAACTCCATAATTTTTCTTATCTTCCTATTTTCTTGAACGCATACTATGTTAGGTTTCACTGCATACTTTAAGTAAATCAAATCAGATCATAACTTGGGGTACTTAAACTGTTCGGCTCTACCATCAACAACAATAACAATCAAGCTTTTATTTCACTAGGCGAGATCGACTATATAAATCCTTTACTTTTATTACACTTTATCAATTAACAAATCCTCATTTAGCTCTAAGTGTGCAAAATGAACATTCAGCACCATATATCATTACTGGTCTTATCACTATTCTATAAGCTTTACCTTTAAATTTGAGTGAAATTTTTCTATAACACAACATCAGTTGCATTTCTTCGCTTTATCCATTCTGCTTGGATCATGATAATAACATCACTATCAATTTTATCATCATTTTATATAATTAATCAAAAGTATCTAAAGTGCTCACTCTTTCTAATAATTTGATTATTAGTTGCTACATCACATATACAAGTACTTTTTTTTTAAATAAATATGCACTTCATATATTCAATTTTTGATCAACTAAGATAAAAATCTTTAGACCCTAAAGTGCTCCTTTATAACTTGAATTTCTCGTTAGCTACATTTCAAATTTTATCAACAAGGAGAATATATCTAGCCCGGACCTTCATAACCAATGTAAATAAATACAAACTTAAAGTTGAGTATTGATGAAACCCAACTGTAATAAAAATATTCTTAATCAAACTTCATTGTATCTTAACACAAATAACAACTCATTTATATATATCTTTAATAGCTTTAACATAAACAATGCAAACAATTTTCTTTTTTAAAACGTTTCAAAGCACTTCTTTTGGAACTTGTCAAACTAAATATAACATGAATCCAATCTAACTTAACAATCATCCAACAAAAATATGCAAACTAAAAATATATATATATATATATAGAGAGAGAGAGACGGAAGTTCACCTGGGGAAAGTGTCCAGAGCCTCTGCCAATTAAAGCGATGCAGTAGGATTTTGTTATCCCCGGTGACCATCGCAAGCAGGTCCTTCTCCGGATTCCACTCAGCAATCTTCACCTGATACGCAAGAGATCCGCGGCAACGAATCAAAGAAGATAACGGAGGAGGAGGGGGACGCGTGAGATGAGATGGGGAAAAACGATTAGTGTTCTCGTTTTAGGGTTTATAGACCTGGAATGGGATCTGTTTGTCAAATTGGAGCTGGAAGGGGATCTTCCCCTGTGAAGATTCCTCGGCTTCCATCTCGACCTCCTCTTCCTCCGCCATGACTTCGAGCAGTGGAACGCTCAAGGTCGGAGCCCTAGAATCGAGGGAACAGAAATAGCACTAGAGACGAAGTAACAAGCGTGGACGGGAATGAGAGGTTTGCGTTAATAACGAAGGTTTTAAAAAACTAGGGCTCTCTTTGTTCGCAGTTAAAAGAGACGTTGGAAATTTTTTTCTGAAAATATTTTTAAAAATATTATGATGTAAAATAAAATAAATTAATTATTTTATATTAAAATTTGTATAAAATAAGATATAAAATAATTTTTAAAAATTTTTAAATAAATTTAAGAATTTTGCTATGGTTAAAATAAGCAATATTTTTTAGCCTATTGCCAAACAGAGTTAGGTTTCGATTTTGGAATGGCACAGATATCTGCTTTGATTTTTCTATAATTCAAGTTATAATTATCAAAAATATACATAATTTAAGTTATAAAAAAAGTCAAAAAATGTAATAGTTTTTGTCAAAATAAAATCTACAAATTTTGCATCAATTTTAATCGAAATGAAATAAAATTAACGAAATTGATCAGTTTCGATAAAAGTTAAAATAATGTTAATAACTAGTTACGGAAGGCAGTGTGGGTGACTGTGCCACAAAGAAAAATTATGTAGCCAAATTATAATTTATTTTTTGAAGAAGAGGGACCTAAGACAAGACTCAGAAACATTCGGGGGATCAAATTATAAATTTTTTTAAAAAAAAAATTATAACCTAAGGTTAAAATTAAATAAAATTAAGGGATTAAATTGAAATCCAAAAGGATAACTAAGGAAATTTAGGGGACTAAATTATAATATTTTGAAACTTCATAGAATTTAACATGAAGTCAATTGAATCAATAGATCAAATTATAATTTTTAAAAATCATGACTGTGACTTAAGGAAATTAGGGTCCAAATTTTAAATTTCATGAAAGGGCATAGGTTTTAACTTCCAAAAAATTGGGAAACTAAGTTGTAGCTTCTATTATGGGCATTAAGATTTAAGATGAAGACTAAAAAAATTGAAGAACTAAATTATAACTTTATAGAGCTTAAGAAGAATTCTAACAGAAATAAGGGGACTAAATTATAATTTTATATTAAGAATTAGGACCTATGATTAAAAAATTTTAAAAAAAAGGAGAAACTAAAATGTAATTTTTTGGATCTAAAATCAAGTCTAAGAGAAGAGGGGGGCCCAATTATAATTCCTTTTTTGAAGAAGTGGGATCTAGGGTCAAGTCTAAGAACAATTAGGAAATCAAATTGTAATTTCTGCCAAAAAAATTAGGATATAAGATTAGACTTAAGAAAAATTAGGAGATTAAATTATAATTTCTTATAACATAGTAGGACTAACGATGAAATATAATAGAAATCAGTAGATCAAATTATAATTTTTTTGGACCTAAATTAAAGACCAAAGGAAATCAAATAGCTAAATTATAGTTTTCAGTACAAGGATCAGAAATTGGGGGACTATATGTTAATTTTTATTATAAAAATTAACATCTAAGACTAAAGGAAATTGTGACTAAATTATATTTTTTAGCAAACAAAGTATGATCACATTATAATTCTTACTATAAAAATTTAGTTCCTAAAGTAAAACCTAAGAAAAATATTGTGACTAAATTGTAATTTTTGTAAAAAAGATAACTTTTGAGTAACTTAACATTACACATGAAGAGAGAAAGCTTGGCATATGGCTTGGCATATGGCTTGGCATATGGCTTGCGAATGAGAGAATAAATGAACGAGTCGGATTTATGGATGAAGAAATAAATAGTTGAGGCCCCTTATAACAAATTGATAAAAGTTTTTATAGGATTTAGGATTTAAAATTTAAATTTTGTGATTTTAAGAAATAATCGTACTTGAAAGAGTACTGAAAATTTGCCAAATGCATTCATAATTAAAAGAAATAATTACCTACATGTCATACAGTTTAGTTTTATTTATACCTTATCCATCTATTCTTAGTTAATTACGCTATGCACACTCAAAATATTATAATATATTTTAACTTATTTCTATTATAATGAGTAATCATAATTTTTCAATAACCTAACTATAAGATTACAAAAAATCTGAGCCGTTCATCATATTATTTTAAGAATATTTTGAATAAAAAATCTTAAAATCTTAATATTTAGATGGCGGCAAAGGAAGGAGATATCCGCGATGTGAATTGATTTTAGGACAAATCAGCGCTTTAGTGTGGTATTGAGGAAGAGAAAAATATATACCATTAAGAGTAAAAATATAATTTTAATGATTTACTAACAAAATATTTTTTTTCAAATAAATTTTGATTAAGTTTTAACTCAAATATGTGTATGTAAGATTTTATAATATTTTGAGTGTGCATAGTGTAATTAACTAAGAATGGATGGGTAAAGCATAAATAAAACTAAATTATGTGACATGTAGGTAATTATCCCTAATTAAAAATATAAAAAGTGTAGCATCCATCGAAAATATCCTTCAATAGAAAGTTAAAACTTTAGGCTTTGTTAAGTTCAAGATTTAAATGATGTAATTAGTTTTATTAATATTTTAAATTTATCATAAATTTTCACTATTTAACGAGACGGATATGAAATAATTCAAAGCTAAAACTTGTACAGCCATTTGAATTTCCATATTTTCGCGAGGTTTAACTAATTATTCTGTTGCCTTGTTCGTGTCCTATAACTATAAGTTGATGAAAAAGAATATTACATTGAATAAGCGTAAAAAATATTTGATTTTATAGAATTAAGAGAAAAAAAAATAGTTTAATATTAAAAAGTGTGTAAAATATAAAATAAAATTAATTCTAATATTTATATTTGTGTTGAACTTGAAATAAAATTGATTTTTATTGTTAAAATTTATGTTAAGTTGAAAAAAAAAGCTCGAATCAAACGAGCTCTGAGAGTGTTTTCAAGATATTCTAAAAGCATTCATATTTAGAGCTCGAATCAAACAAGATATGATTGTAATTTGTATTCTTTATCTTCCTTTCTTAGTTTTGATTTTGTATCTAGACGAAAATATGGAGGGTACTTTAGGAATTTTAAATGTAAAAGATTCGTGTAAGTTTTATGCTATCCCTTTTTGGTGAAGATTACTATGTAAATGAAGCTTAGTGGAGAAAAAATTTCGATGCTCGGCATAAATGTTTTCTCCAATATTTTAGTGAGAAGGGACAATTGTGACTGCAGAACATTCTAGGGAATTTTTCGATGAGACGATAGGACAGATGTAGTCACTGGGTGTACTAAATCATGTTATATCACTGTTTGATTTTTAAGTTGATCTTTATTTCTATGAAATGTGTGTGATGCATTCTTGTTGTCGCACTCCAACCCGAATTTTCTGTTAACGCTTGAGAGATTCAAATTAGTGCATCAAAACCTCAGAATATACTGAGTAGAAAAATAATTGAAGCACAAATATAAATAATTATATTACAAGGACAAATAAATTCATGATATCTAACGTGAAATCTTATTACAAATACACTAAATTGAAGAATAGATAGCAAATTTAATAATAATAATAATAAAAGTTAGGTGATTTCATCATATCTTTGATTCTTTGTAAATCTGAAATCATCAAAAAATAGATTAGCTAATAACAGCTATTAAATAGTTACTTTTGAAATTAATATATAATAAAAGAAATTTCGGAAGATGATTTTAAGTAAATTTTATTATAGTATAAACAGATCGATCTACATTTTATGTGAATTCAAAATAATAAATTTTTCTCGAATTATATTAAAAATATAAATCAGTATTTCAAAATAAATTAGCAATCAAACAAAACTTAAACAAAAGTCTCATAAATAGCATTAAAAAAATCTCAACCCTGTTTGGCGCAAGGACCAAAACAGGACCAAAATGGTAATAATTTAAAAAACAATAATAATAATAATAAATAATTTTTTTAAATCATTCTACATAAATTTAAATATAAAAAATGTTATTTTACATTACATACTCAATAATTTAAAATAAAAATGTCAACTTTATTTCACATTCTAGACCAAAATATTCAAATCGAGTATTTTGATCTAAGATGTGAAATAAATTTATATTTTTATTAAAAATTATTGAGTATGTGAAGTAAAATATTATTTTTTATATTAAAATTTGTGTAGAATAATTTAAATAATTTATTTATTATTATTATTGTTTTTTTTTTAAACTAATACTATTTTGGTCCTGTTTTGGTCCTCGCGCCAAACAGGGTCTATGATGTCGAGAAATCTAAAGCTTTAGCTTCTGCACATCAGGATCCTGACATATCATATCACAGATTATCATAAAAGGCCACAAAAAACTGCTCTAACTAATATTTTAAATACTTTTTTAAAGAATCAAATGATTACTTATACAAAAATCATTAAGAGAGTTATGATAGGCTTAAAGATAAATTATAAAAAATAAGAGACTTAAATATAATTTTTATATAAAATTAAGCATTCATTACAACATCTTACGTAAGATTATCATTTAATTTTAGAAATTTCTAATTTGATATAACATTTAGCATATTTACATAATAAATACCGAGCAATCTAATTATATAGTGATAAAAATATGTAATTAAAGGATCATTTATTCGAGATAGTCGATACTTATTTGTAATAGTTACTTTATTAAATTTATGATAATCTATGAAGAGCTAAAAAATTATCTTTCTTTTTTACAAATAGTATTGGGAAATCACAAGGAGACACGCTTGGCCAGATAAACTATATATTTTTTCTAGTGACTGCTCAAGCACCTCGCCCAATTAAGGGCCTTTACAGTCCATTGCCTTAACATCATAATCTCATTTTATAGTCTAATTATGATGTTAGATTATCCACATCATAGTACAACCCTGAGAGTATTCAAGTGCGCGATATCATGCAATGTATCATGCGACACAACTTGATGTTGGTTCTTCTGCACCAATAGTGAAAAAGAATGAGGTTCCTGATGATTCTGCAAGTGATAATTAGGATGATGATATAGTTAGTAATTGCACATGTGAGCCTACACAACTTTAACAACAACATCGACCACGTAGGAAGGGGTGTCAAAAATGATTAATAACACTTTTATTATAACATTGCATAATAGACATTCGTGATGATTAACTAGTGAATCAACATATTATTTGTTTGATATTAAATTATCTTAATTATTTGTTTGATATCAAATATTATTTTATTTCAATCATGTTCTTTTACACAGATGTAAGATTGAAAATGTGGATATTCAAGCTCAAAAAAATATAAGTTAAAATCAAATAAAAGAAGAACAAGCAAGCTTAAATTTAGAAGGATCAAGTAGCGAAATATGAACAAAATTAAAAAATATAAATTTAAGGGGGCGTTTGGTTCAGTATTATCTTGACGTTATGTTATGTTATCTAAAAAAAATAATTGTTTGGTTTAATGACATCTACAAATAATCTTCTATTAGATTATAAAATTATTAGTCAAAAAATGACATCTAAATATCATGACATCTAGATTACATAACATAACACCAAGATAACAACGAACCAAACGCCTCCTAAATCTTTTCTATAATGATGTAACATTTAAAGATTTTTTGCCAACAAAAAGGGCATGGCATACCAAGCTTATACATGAAAAATGGGATGAAATATGTGTCTGTTTTAATAATAAATTTAAAGTTAATATTACATCTGGAGAAACAAACAATTAATGTGAATATCTTTTATTTAAATAATTATAAAAAAAAAAATTTAAAAAAAAATTCCAAATCAAAAGTTGTCTTCTAGAAGTCGCTCGTAGTACAGGAGATTTTTGGCTTAACAGCGTGGGGCTGAGCTGATGTTGTCCAAAACTTGGCCCTTTGTTAATTTTATTAATAAACTAATTAAATACTTTTAATTTAAAAAATCATCAACTAAAAATATCTTAACAGATAAATGTTGCCAAAAATAATCCTTTTTAGATTTTTTTTTGAAAAAGAAAAAAAATCTAAAAAGGATTATTTTTGGCAACATTTATCTGTTAACATTTATCTGTTAAGATATTTTTAGTTGATGATTTTTTAAATGAAAAATATTTAATTAGTTTATTAATAAAATTTTACATTAAAATTTTAACAAAGTTTTAGATTTTTCATCTTCATTTTATGAGATAAAAGACTGGGATTTAATGAGGAATTTTTATGTTATTAAAACTAAGATAAAATCTATTTATTTCTTTTAATCATAATGAAATAAGCACAGATAAAATCTCTCAAGGTCGAAATTAAAAAAAAAAGAAACTAAATAAGTGGATTTGCTTCACTCACAAATTACCAAATATCACTCCACAAAAAACTGAATGTAGTCCAACAGTTATGTGAGTCGAACTAAAACCTAACTTGAACTTAACTTGAAATGTTAGCACGGAGTCAATCTATTTATTAGATAGGTTCTGTTCGTGTTGCACATTATCTGATTCATTCGATTCTTATTTAACTGAACCAATAATATAATATTTTTTGATCCAAAATATTATTCGGTTTCATTTCTAGAAACTTCATAACTTCAATATTTTTTATGATGGTCATTCATCTCAGTACTATTCCAACCCATGTACACTTGCTCTGTTTGGCGCAAGGATTAAAATCAAAATCAAAATAGTGCTAGTTTAAATAATAATAATAATAATAATAATAAATTTTTTAAATTATTTTACATAAATTCTAATATAAAAAATACTATTTTACTTCGCATACTCAATAATTTTCAATAAAAATATCTACTTTATTTCACATTCTAAATCAAAATATTTAAATCGAGTATTTTGGTCTAAAATATAAAATAAAATTTATATTTTTATTAAAAATTATTGAGTATGTGAAGTAAATTAATATTTTTTATATTAGAATTTTTGTAGAATAATTAAAAAAATTATATTGGAGATGTGACAATTGGTGATCAAATTATCAAAAAGAGTGAGCGCTTTAGATACCTTGGATCAAACATATAAAATGATGGTGAAATAGATAATGACGTTATTAGCAGAATTCAAGCAGGATAGGTAAAATGGAGAAATGCTTCTTGTGTGTTGTGCGATAGAAAAATCCATCCAGAATCAAGAGTAAATTTTATAAAACTGTAGTAAGACCAGCAATAATATATGGTGCTGAATACTGACCTTTAAAGAAAAAATATAAAAATAAAATAAATATTCCAGAAATGAGAATGCTAAGATGAATGTGTGAATATACATGAAAAGATAGAATGAGAAATGAGTATATCCGAAAGAAAGTTGGTGTTATATCAATTGAGGATAGACTTAGAGAAAGTCCGCTTAAATAGTTTGGACATTTAAATCATAGGCCGATTGAAGCTCTAGTTAGAAAAATTGAGTTATTGGATTTTGCCCATATACAAAGAGGAAAAAGGAGACTAAAGAAGATATGACAAGAAACTATAAGGAGTAATCTTAGTTACTTAGACTTAAATAAGAATTTGGTAACTAATAGAGCGCAATGGAAACAAAGGATTCATGTAGCAGACCCTACCTAGTGGGATTAAGGCTTGGTAGTGGTTGTTGTTGTTGTTGATTAAAAAAATTTATTTATTACTATTATTATTATTATTATTTAAACTAATATCATTTTAATCCTGAATTTAGTCCTCTCGTGAAACAGGGCCTTAACTATAAAGTTTTTCATCATCAATTTCATGTTTTTTTTCTAAAAGGCAACTCTTGTATTTTAGATCACGTGATATTACAAATAACTTCGTAGTTTTTGAAGATTTTCTACTATAAACAGCTCAAGGTATTCAATACTTTGAGCAGCTGAACATGTTCAAGCAAGATTAGGTTTGGGTGGACAATTATCATACTGAATTTGTTTGGTTGGATGTTAATTTTAGGTAATAAAAGAAAAAATATTTTATTTTATAAAATTGATCGGAAAAAAAATTATTTTAATAATAGGATGTATGTAAGATGTGAAATAATGTTAATTAAAAAGTTAAAATTTATGTTGGGTGTAAAATAAAATTAATTTTTAAAGTTGAAATTAGTGTTTGATGTGAAATAAAATTATTAAAATTTATAATAAATTTAAAATATTATTAAAATAATATTTTGCCCAATTGTTGGAGGCACCCGAACGAGCCCCGACTCTTTTCTACTTCAGTCTCATCAACATCTATTGTTCTTTTGCTTCAATTTTTATAAAAAAAAAGTGACATTTATGTTAGCATTTAAATCTTCATATGTAAACATATTGATCATTAAAATTGTATAAAATTTTAAATATTATTATATTTTTTTGTTTTATAATGCATAATATTATATATATATATAATTTTCTTTTGTATACAAATTATGTTTACATACACTTCAAAAGTATACAAAATTAAGAGTTTGATTTAATGTTATCTTAATATTATATTATCTAGATGTCATCTTTTAAGTCACAATTCAATAATTTTTTAGAAGATTATCTAAAAATATCATCAAACTAAATAATTATTTTTTTAAATAATATGACATAATATTAAAATAATATTATACCAAACGTACTCTTATACATATATGTATAAATTAGAAATAGAATATATTTTGATGTATTTGATTATTTAAATATATAAATATACAAACAGATATCGTAAATGAATCTCGATTATGCAACACAAAAACAAATAATATAAAAAACAAAAAATATCAAAAACATTTAAGTTCCATATATGTAAATTTTTGTTATAATAATCATCCATGACATTGATCAAGATTAGGTTGAAAATTAAAAACTTGGCTTCAATATTTTTCTTATATTGATTCAAAATAAAATGTGGGACTTATTAAAAAATTATCTATTAAGCAAATATGCCATTTAGCTTTTATTTAGTAATAAAATGACATTATCCATACATTATTACTGAAGTTTGATAAGGATGAACATCATAGTAGCATCCAAATAATTGAGTAGGTCATCTATAGCGTTAGAAAAAATGGAACAATTATTTATGTTGTAAAAAAAATTTGAATATTAAATTATGAATTAATGTATATTTAGACAAAAAATAACATAACATTCATGACCGAAGAGAGTAGGCAGTAATCGTCAAGTAATATTCCAAGAGAAAGGAATCATATGAGTAAAGTGTGACTCATGACAGGCTTCTAGGCCGAAAATAATGATGAGAAAAAAATAAAAATAAATTGTCTAATATCAAAAAAAAAAGATCCTAAACTGCATAAATATATAAGTCTCATAATAGATGCATTAACTGTGAAACTAATAATAAAAACTTCATTGTTAAATATGTTTGACTGGAGTAGTACTAAAATGAGTGATCTTTTGAGAAGTACTCAAGTTACACATACAGTTATAAAAGTCAAAGCGAATAATATTTTTATATTTAAATTATGAATTATTATAAGTAATATTTAAAATTTTGATTGAAATATATATATAATTGTCCCAAAAAAATTTATATAGAGATTTGACACTAAGTTACAGTACTAGGTATATAATTGTATATCATTTTCAACAAATAAATATATATGTTTTGACTTTATGGAAAGTTGATATTATTTTTTTCATCCGATGAGCACCACAATTTCTTATAGCGTATTTAAAAATTGCAATGATGTGATTTGAACTTTACCCAAAATTCTCTAGTGTGATTTTGTTCTGTGGAGCTGGAATGGAACTTGAGTGGCAGTGTTTGGACTTTTGTTTCTGAAGTTTGTATTGTTCAGTCCTTCTCGTTCTAAGGGAGTTCTTTGTCTTTAATTATCTTTGATTGATTAGCCTGAGTTTCTCTACAGTATGTTTTTTTTTTACAGGCTCTGATCATATTTATTATGAGATTTCTTTGGTGGTGGAGCTCTTTATCTTTGTTTGGTTTTTCCTTCTGGATACTTCTCCTTCTTCCTTTTTTTTTGTAAGGGAATAGTACTCTTTGTTTTTCATTCATTACTTAAACTATATAAGGGGGTTAGTACTCCTTATTTTATTCATATATTTTAGTTTGTAATTAGGATTCTTATTTGTCAGTTGGGGACTGGATGAATAAGATTCCCCCCTCCGTGTGAGGTTTTTTTTTTAAAAAAAAAAAAAAACTTTACCCAAAAATTGATATAGCTTTTTTTTTTCGTCCAATGAATATCACAATTTCGCACATTGTATTTAAAAATTACAATTATGTAGTTCGAACTTCAGATCCTCTAGTATTTATGTAAGCTTCTTCTACTCCTAGTTACAAAAACACCATAATATTTTTTTGGGCAAATTTCACCCAGGTCCCTAAGTTTAAGGGTTATATCACACAGGTCCACGTTTTTAAAATTTTATCTTCGGGGTCCCTAGATTTTCAAAAATTATCCATCTGGGTCCTTTTTTATTTTTTTATTATTAAAAAATATAAAAATTACCATTATACCCTTAC
>JAEMOT010003597.1:178347-200832 GCA_019297695.1 Apostasia ramifera
TTTTTTTATAGAACATTATAGTTGATTTTGGAGTGAAAAAGTATTAAATTTTTTCAAAAATTGTAAGTTGGAGTTTGATTTTTTTTTCTTGATGTAGGTGATTGATTGACTCTAGTTCAAAAAAATTGGTTTGATTCTAATTTAAGTGGCTTTTGCATCCATTTTGTTTGCAAAATCACTTTTTTATTTCATATGTTCAAAATTATAATTCATAAAAATAAAAATATTACATTTTTTACGTGATTTTTTTCATAAATTTAATTAAATTTAATTGCTAAATTACATTTTAGAAAATTATATATATATATATATATATAATAGTTTAATTGCTAAATTACTATTTTGAAAATTTATACATATGAAAGAGCTGAACTGCCTTTTTTTGTCTCTTCAAAATAATTTTTTTATAAATAAATATATTTATGCATTAGGTGGATTTGTTAATTTGTATTTTCTTTTCTAACTAAATTCAAATGGAATATATTTAACCACTATAATTAATATTGTGGTGCTATTTACAGTCTGATCCTATCCAATAAGATGATGATGTATAATATTTATTTATTTTTTTGAAAATAATATTTATTTCTTTCTAGATATACCTAAATGTTAGTATTATTTAGTATATATGTAATGTTTTAATAATAATTTAATTTGTTTTTTATAACAATTTTGTTGGTTCCTCCCTTATGGTAATATTGTGATTTTGATGTTTAACAATATGTTTAAGTTAATGTGTACTAACATAATTGTTTAGTATTTTTAATCTCAGGTTTATTAAAGTTGCATCTCAATTCTATACTAAAATTGAGATCTAATTAAATTGGAGAGAAAGTCTCAAGTATTGAAGATCAAGTGGAGCACATGTTATTATTGTTACTTTTCATTTTACTTGAGAGTAGAATTGTTGTGAGGTTGATCTTGACTGTTAGAATAGTCTGGATATGAGTTTGAGCACTTAGAATCTCTGCGAGTTAATTAGATAATCTTAAAAGTTTAAACTCTCTTAATTATGTGGTCTAATAGTGGTGAGATTGCTCTAGAGAATTTCTTTTGGTTGTGATAGCTCTAGGACAGTTTTGGGATAGTTGAAGGGTGACCTTCAATAGTGAGGTTGACCTGAGGTCGACCCGAGGTCGACCTTCAGCAGCGACCCTCAACAGAAAGTTTAGTCATCTTTGGGATTTTTTTTGGTCGACCTGAGGACGACCCGAGGTCGACCTGAGGTCGACCTGAGGTCGACCTTCAGCAGCGACCCTCGACAGAAACGTTGGTCATCTTGGAGGATTTTTCCAGGTCGACCTGGAGGCGACCTCAGTGGTGAGGTCGACCTGAGGTCGCCCTTGGAAGTGACCGTTGGCCTATATTTATTCTCCAACGGCTAGCTGGGGGTCGACCTGAGGTCGACCTCCAGGTCTTCTCCAGCCCATCTTTCTAGCCGTTGGAGCTCTTGCTATATAAGGAGATGGGAGTTGTTGGTGTAATCTTCTTAGCTTATAAAATCCTCTAAGTGCTCCAAACATTCACCTTTATTCTCCACCATCTTAAGAGTTGATAAAAACATTCAAGTAGAGTTTCAATCAAGATTCAAGGCGATCTAGGTAAACTTGGACTCAAGTGCTCAAACTCTTCATCCACTCTTCTCCCAGCTTTCAAGATTCAATCATAAGAAGGAAGAGTGAGTGATTTTTCTTTCTTTGTAAACTTTTAGTTGTTCTTTTCTACCTTCATTGTGTATGTGAAGAGGGCCTCCAAATAAGGGTTGGAGGAGGTGAGTGTGTGAGCCCTCACTTAAAAGTGAGGAGCGCCTCTAGTGAGTAGATAGAGGAGGATTTGTATGGGCCTCTCCGCCTGAACCAAGGAGTGAGTTATAGTGATATCTTTCCGATCGGGGTTGGGTGGATTAGGCTCTAATTTGAGCCGAACCACGTTATATTGTGTGTTCTTTGTGGATGTGATATTTTCTTCTTGTTTGCACTTATATTTGCTTCCGCTTATATTTTGTACTAACTATTATATTTAGTAAATTAAATTAAATTTTAATTACGTCTATTCACCCCCCCTCTAGACATCATACTTGGTCCTACAAATTTTACTTTAAATATTTGGAAGTTATATTTTTCAAGAAAAGTGATCAATGTGAACCATAAATTTTAAAAAATTCCCAATTTTTATCATAATTTGGGACCTTTATCATTGAGATGGACACTAAATTTCAAAAAAAAAAAAACATGATGTTGCCCAAGAAAAATGTAAATAACTTGAAATTTTTGTAGATGTAAAAATAGATTTTGAGTAAAAAATTAGAAAATTAAATGCAAAATAATTTCTCATGATTTTATACTTAGTCCGTGTTTGGCGCGAGGACCAAAATCAGAACTAAAATAGTACTAATTTTAAAAACAATAATAAATAATAATAAATAAATTTTTTTAATTATTCTATTCAAATTTTAATATAAAAAATAATATTTTACTTCACATACTCAATAATTTTTAATAAAAATATAAACTTTATTTCACATTTTAGATCAAAATACTTGATTTAAATATTTTAGTCTAAAATATGAAATAAAATTGATATTTTTATTTTAAATTATTGAGTATATAAAGTAAAATAATATTTTTTTATATTAAAATTTGTGTAGAATGATATAAAAATTTATTTATTATTATTATTGTTATTTTTTAAACTAGTACCAATTTGGTCCTATTTTAATCCTGTTTTGATCCTTGCACTAAACAGGGCCTTAGTTTGAAGATAGAAACTTGTGAAATTGTAAACAAGAAATATAAAATTCACGATTGTTATAAGCCTGATAGCTACATGAAATAAGATTTGATTTAGGTAACTTTTTGAATGATTCAAAAAAAAAAGATAAACTTTGGTTAGGTGAAATAGAAAGCACTTGTGTTTTTCTTCTTACCACAATCCTACTTTTACTAAAAATCTCTGGTGGCTTCTAGTGGCATCAGAAGAAGAGAGAGACCAAATTTTGTTCACAGGAGAACTCGAGGTCATGCGATGCCGACAAAAGAGCTTACCAAAAAGGAGAGAGATCGCAGGCCGTCTCCCTCCTAATGGAAGTCATTACATGGTATGTCACGCAGAAAATTAATGTAAATTGTTTCTTTTTTCCTTCCTATAAAGGTGTTCTCCAACTATTTTATTTTTTCTTTTGGAGTAATTACACCTAGATCTTTGAGTTTAAGGCTTATTAACACACAGGTCTACGTTGTTAAAAGTATAATATTGGGGTCCCTAGTATTTAATAAATTATCATATGGGTCCTTTTTTTTTATTATTAATTTTTTTTTAATATTAATTTTTTTTTAAATTATCGTTATACCTTCTCCTCCATCTCTCCACCCGATCCAGTGCTGCCGGGGGTGTAGAGCGGTCCCCAGATCGGGAGGAGAGAGAGGGATCTCCCCCTTTCTCTCCTCCCGATCCGACGCTCGCGCGATGCCGCCAGCGATCACTTGAGACAGCTAGAGGGAGCCGGATCTGGAGGAGAGAGAGGGAGAGGAGGGTATAATGGTAATTTTAAAAAAATTTAATAATAAAAAATAAAAATAAAAAAACTCATATGATAATTTATTGAAACCCTCATATTATAATTTTAAAAATGTGTACCTGTGTGTTAATAAGTCTTAAACTCAAGGACCTGAGTATAATTATTTATTTTCTTTTCTATTAAATTTAAAAATAATAGTGAAGCATTAAGTTAAGGGTGTCATAGTTTTTTCCCTAGCTAGAATTTTCCCATATTTTTAGGCGCTTCATTTTTTTAATTTCTTTCTTTTCTAGTTTCCACAATCTCCTACTTTCTTTCTTTATTTTCTATTTTCCACAATGCCCTACTTTCTTTCTTTTATTTTCTATTTTTCCACACAATCATCTTCCAACAAGTTTGAGAGCTATCAGAGAATCAATCTATTCTAGTTTGATAGATACTTCACCACATTGATCACTGTTTATTTGTAAAATTTAAATTTAATAATATTAAAATTAAATTTGAACAGAAATATCTTTTATTGAATGTTATGAATGATGTGAAATAAAGTTAGTTATTATGTTGGGATATGTGAGGGATATAAAATAAAATTAGGTATTATATTGAGATATATGAGAGATGTGATATAAGTTAGTTATTATTTTGGTAATGTATGTAGGATGTGAAATAAAGTTAATTTTTAATATTAATTTTATGTGTGATATGATATATCTATTTAAAATTAAATCAAGTTAATTTTGAATTGCCAAACAAATAAGGGCTATAGGTATTATTTCTAATATTACAATATTGATGAAATTTACCAAGTTGGATTAAAATTCAGTTGCTAAGATAACTTTAGTGGCCTAACAATAAAATGTATTGGATAATTACCTATGTATTATAGTTAATTTGTTATTTTATACGTTACACACTTATATTTCATATTTAATGAATTATATTGTCCACACACTTTCTATGATGCCCGTGGTCGAAAAAAGTGAAGAGTGATCACCAGGTGATGTCCTAAGAGAAAAAAACTACTGAGATAAAGTGCGACTCTTGGCAGACTTCTTGGTCGAATAATCAGCGATGAGAGGGGCACAAGAATGAATCGTCTCATATCTAAAAAGGAGGAAAATCCTAAGCTGTATAAGTAGAATAATATAATCTCAAATAGTAAATGTGTATTTTAGGAAAAAATCGTGAGTACTAAGATGGGTGCGTGACCACCTGGGAAGTATCAAACACACAATTCCCTAAAATCAAAATGGACGATACTTCTACATTAGGATTATAAATATTATAATATGATATCAGAGTCGACCTCCCATGGTACGATGTGGTTCGACGATGAATCAGCTTCTCTCCCACGGTATGATATGGTTCGACGATAAAATAGGCAGAAGCTGGTGGGCCTGTGACGCCTGTGGCCAAAGAGAGTGGGGAGTGATCGCTAGATGATATCCTAAGAGAAAAAATCACTGAGGTAAAGTGTGGCTCCTAGCAAGCTTTTAGATCGAATAATAAGTGGTGAGAAAGGCACAAGAATAAATCATCCAACATCGAAAAGGGGGACAGATCCTGAGCTGTATAAGCAGATAACATGATCTCAAATAGTAGATGCGCCCTTTGGATCAAAACTGTGAGGTTACTGATGAAAAATTTTGCAGGGAGTACTTAAGTTACGCAGTTTTTGTAAAGCTAAAGCAGACAATACCTCTATAATAGAATCATGGGATGCAACACTTTTATATTATACATACAATAAATTACTAAAAAGGCTACATTGAATACATTTTAATTGTGATATTAAGACATTTTTATACGTACGTTAGTATGTGAAATATAATTTATTAAGTATAAATATATAATATATAAAATGATAAATTTACTATACATAATTATCTTTAAAATTATTGATATTTCTGGACCACTTAAATGTTACAATGAAAAATATACATAGACCAAAGTTCAATGAGCTACAAACCTAAAGGACCTATAAGCTATTCACCCATAATAATTATATATTTTCCGTAAAGATTAAAATTATTTAATTATATAATTATTGGTATTGGAAAAAAAATAATCTCTTTTTGAAAAATAATAATAATAAATAAATAATTTTTTTTAATCATTCTACATAATTCTAATATAAATAAATTATTTTATTTCATATATTTGATAATTTTTAATAAAATATTAATTTTATTTCACATTCTAGATTAAAATATTAGAATTTAGTATGTTGACATGTGAAATAAAATTGATATTTTTATTTAAAATTATTAAGTTTGTGAAATAAAATAATATTTTTTATATTAAAATTTATGTAAAATAATTAAAAAATTATTTATTATTATTATATTTTTAAAATTAGTACTATTTTAATTTAAATTTTGATTTTTGCGTCAAACAGTGCCTTACATAAAATCATGGATGGTAATGTTTTTGGATTAATTAAAAGTAAAAAATCATTTTGAATTAACTATTTCATGCTTGATGACCTAAGTAAAAGTTAAAAGAAATTGCCAATTTAAAATAGAAATATTTACATAGTAGACATAAAAATTAAGTTAATTTATAAGTTTTATCATAAATCTCAAAATATTACAAATATCATATCTAAAATATTTTTTTTTTCATTTTTTACATCTTGTAATTAATCATAGTTAAATCTCAATAAAATCTCAGTCATTGATCGCATTGTTTAATCATCGACCTTCATGTTAGGGTATTGCGGAGCTGTATTAGTTCCGACGACAACGTATTCCCACGAGCATCACTAGGATGTTTGATTCTTCTTCTTACACAAGTATCGTGAGCGGGCATCAGACCTTTTTGAAGTCGACGACGACAGAACTCTGAAACTGCAGGTGAGGTAATTTCATATTCATTATTACCCTCTGAGTAATGCTCGGATTCCCAATGCAGCTCCGCGATGCCCTAACATGATGGTCGATAGTTAAACGATGCGATAAATAGCTGAGATTTTATTGAGATTTAATTATGGTTAAATTTTCTGATAGAATTTACTGCAGGATGTGAAAAATAAAAAAATACTTATTTTAGATGTGATATTTATAATATTTTGAGGTTTATGATGAAATTCATTAATTAGTCTGATTTCTGTATCCACCGTATATATATTTCTTAAAATATTTAATTACTATTTAAAGTATAATGGTTGCCAGTGCCACCACCAGCCAGCCAACAAAAACCCGACACGCGTCCCATAGTTCACCAAACCTCTGGTGGGTCCCTTTGGTTAGGTGAGACCTTGACCCATACCAGCAACCCACTAACTCACGTAGATCGGACCTGTTTTCCACACGAATTCTTTAATAACCGTTGGATCTTCCTCCAACGGCCCAGATTCTCGTCTCACACGTGTGGAGATGACATCTTCTTTCGTCAGCAGGCACTTCGGCCCGGTCCGACCGGATCGGCCGCCCAAGCGGTCGAGTGGTAGGTTAAACCGGCGTGGGACCCACACGCTCCCCAGCGTGTAGTCAACCCAATCCAAACACCCACCAACCGCATTGCCAAGTCGAAAATATTTTTAATCAAAAACGAAGGTCTGAAAATATTTATTTCCATCAAACCCCCCAACATTTTTAAAATTATGCACAACACCCTAAACATCAAGATTTTTTTTTTTATAATTAATTTATTTACGGTAAATTACACAAGGTTGGTGAGCTTAGAGCTTAAATAAATTAAATTTTTAATTTTTTATTATTAAAATTTTTTACAATTACTATTATATTCCACCCTCTTCTCATCTCTACTGTCTCCCTGGCAGCGCCGCTTACTATCGCGCTGCCGACGTAGAGGGAGGCAGGCGCTGGCAGCGCAATGACACAAAGGCTACACATGGGCTGGGCAAAGTTACTGCGCCAATCGAACAGGCCCAGCAAGGCTGCGCAACTACGAGCGGTACCGCCAAGGAGACAATAGGGATGAGAAAAAGGGAGAAGTAGAATGATAATTATAAAAAATGACCTATTTGATAATTGTATTAAAACTCAAGAACAAATGTTATAATTTTGAAAATATTGATGCACGAATTATTTAGCTCTAAATTCAGTGACCTCAGTGTAATTAGCTCATTATTTTATTTTATTTCGTCAGCTTAAGCTTCGTGCATCAACTGTCACCTCACGTTCAATATAAACGATAAAATTTGATGAATTTAAAGTTAAACTAATTATTAGTCAGTATGATTTTATATTTTATAATTCGAACTTAATGCATATATATACTTTTTGAGTTCATACTAAATCACTAATAATTAAATAAAATAATAAAAAATAAAATTCATAGTTACTATTTACAAAAATGAATTGATTTAAACATAACTGTTCGTTATATGATGTAACCCATGAATTTGATCCGAACTTAACTCCGAAATTTCAAGTATGGATCATGAATTTTGACTCGTCTGATAAATGGGTCAAGTTTGGGTTCAGCATAATCGGGTGGAGTCGAGTTGGGTCCCTTTTATAAATATTTGTTGTATAAAATAAATTGAGTTGGCAAGTTGACCCAACTCATTTATTAATTAGGTCGGATTTCAGTCACTGAACTTGACACATTTTAATTAGGTTGAATTCAAGTTAGATCTAATTCAAAATTCACATACTCATTTTGCCACCACTAGTTTGACCCGCCCACAATAACAAAAACTTACTCGCACATGATCATGCCAATCGGGATAATAACAAAAAATTGTTGTTGGCACATATATATACCCTACAATATGTAAATAGTGCTAGATTATTTGCCGCATGTTACAAAGTTTAGGATAAGAGTAAGCTTATTTTTATAATTTTTTATAACATCTTTCATAGGTATATGACTTGATACATAATTTGTATTTATTTTTAGTTTTAATCTAATGACATGGCAAATAATTTAAAAAATTTGTGATTTCAATCAAAGATGTATCACAAAAAATTATTTTATGAAAAATGTCAAGCAGGACCTCAGTACTAAAATTTCCTGAGATTATTGATGTTATATGTAAACACATTAAAATAATCTCATTATATGTTACACATAAATCTTAATGTACCTTATTTTCTTATAAATGAACTTATATTACATGAACAAAAAAGGGGCCTCGTCATCTTCTTCAAACTCAATGAGAAAGGACCTTACTTAGATATTAACCAGGAGATTTTATATTTGAATCATACTATCATCAAAAGTAAGTAAAATTATTATCCAAAATAAAATTAAAAAAAAATACATACGAGAGACTTTTATTTATATACATGTGATAATCCAAGATTAAAAAGAGAAAGGAGTGATCGTCAGAATAACATTCACGTAATTAAATCAAAAATATTCGAACAACAAGCAGCTGCTTGCAGGCTTCTAGGTGGAAGTGCACGAATTATATCGAAAAAAAATGAAAGTTTTTGAACGGTATGAGTACTAAATAATGTAATCATAAATAGTAGAAGTGTCTTTTGGGAAAACATTGTGAGATAGGTAATGGAAAATTACGTAGTTAATTAAGTTTGACTGAGTTGAAATAACACTAAGGTTCTCTTTGGCGCAAAAACCGAAATTAAGACTAAAATAGTAATAGTTTAAAAAATAATAATAATAATAATAATAAAATAAATTTTTGTAATTATTCTACACAAATTTTAATATAAAAAATATTATTTTATTTCACATACTCAATAATTTTTAATAAAAATATCAACTTTATTTCACGTTCTAGATTAAAATACTTGATTCGAATATTTTGGTTGAGGATATGAAATAAAGTTGATATTTTTATTAAAAATTGTGAAGTAAAATAATATTTGTTTATATTTAAATTTATGTAAAATAATTAAAAAAATTTATTTATTTATTTATTATTATTATTATTATTTAAACAGTACCAATTTAGTCTTGATTTTAGTTATAACGCCAAATAGAGCCTAACATTAAGATAAATGACTTTCTGAAAAGTACTCAAGTCATATAATTTCTAAAAAATAAAGTAGATAATAATACTTTTATATCTGAATTAACAGTTGTTATAGTACATATATATATTATTCAAAATTTTAAAAATTATATTTGCTTCTATAATTCAAATATTATTAATAGAATTGAATTATATGAAAATTTTTAATCTTACTAGAAATAGATCTATATACATATATATATATATATATATATATATATTGCAAACATGATTCAATATCGACTCCTGAGGCCCCACAACCACCAACCTCATCACTTGTATATTACCTCCCCCTCTCCAACCCTGCCCTCCCCAGGGAAGAGCAGCTCTTCTTCTTCTTCTTCTTTTTCAACCAAAAGCTCCTCTCTTCCTACTTCCTCCCTCGCTCCAATGGGCTCCTTGTACACCCCGGACGCCGTCTCCGGCGCCGGCGAACAAATTTTCCGGTCAAAGGTTCCGGACATCGACATCCCCGACCACCTCCCCCTCCACGACTACTGCTTCGCCAAGCTCCCGGAGGTCGCCGGCCGCCCCTGCCTCATCGACGGCCCCTCCGGCGACGTCTTCTCGTACGCGGACGTCCACCTCCTATCCCGCCGGGCCGCCGCCGGGCTAGGCCGCCTCGGCGTCCGGCAGGGTGACGTCATCATGATCCTCCTGCCCAACACGCCGGAGTTCGCCTTCGCCTTCCTCGGCGCCTCCATCCTCGGCGCCATGTCCACCACCGCCAACCCCTTCTACACGCCGGCGGAGATCCACCGGCAAGCGCGCGACGCCGGCACCCGCCTCATCGTCACCGAAGCGTGCTACGTGCACAAGGTCAGGGACCTCGCCGGCGTCGACGTCGTCTGCATCGGCGAGACGCCAGTTCCGGAGGGCTGCCGGAGCTTCGCCGAACTTCTGTCTGCCGACGAGAAGGTGAGCAAAGAAACGATTTTTAAAAATATTAGGTTATTAAAATTCTGCCAAATTATATCTAAGTCTCAATATCTACACCTAATTATCTTTAAATTCCTGAGATTTATACATGCAAAATGATCACATCACCTAACTGATTTTCCTTGCCATTTTATAAGCAAAAACTTAGGATGCAAAAACAAATTTTTTTGGGTCTTAATATGTAATTTATGTAATTTTTTAATACAACCTCCCCCACAAAATAAATTCCTTATAGGTACTCATTCAAGTTAGTTAATATTTCTAAGAATATTCCTATATTAATTCACCACAGTTTTAGATCCATTAATGAATCTTTAAAATGATCTTAAATTATAAGCAACTTGCAATATTGATATCGACAGTTGACTTAACCTACAACTTCAAATAATTTATCATAAATTCATCACACGATTGATTAAGATAAACTTTAACCCGTCGTTAAAAATAGGTTGAACATACGACGTCTAATTGATAAGACCCGCGTGAACTAATATATTATCTAAATAAGCTGGACTTTAAAATTTGATGGTATATAATACGTATTTCATTCTGTTTAACATTAATAATAATAATAATAATAATAAATAAAATTAATAAATTTATTCTATTTTTATAGATAATTTTGTACTTATGAAAATTTTGAAAAGTAACTGATAATATTTAAAGGTTTCTTTATATGTAATTAAATTATTTTAAAAGAATAATAATTTGTTAATTTATCGAATTCAACAATAAATTAATTAGGTCCGGTGATTATAACAGGAGCTGCCGGAGGTGGAGATAAAGGCGGAGGACGTGGTGGCGCTGCCGTACTCGTCGGGGACGACGGGGCTGCCGAAGGGAGTGATGCTGACGCACCGGAGCCTGGTGACGAGCGTCGCCCAGCAGGTGGACGGCGAGAACCCAAACCTGTACTTCGACGCCGACGACGTGCTCATCTGCTTCCTCCCTCTTTTCCACATCTACTCGCTGAACTCGTTGCTGCTCTGCTCGCTCCGGGCGGGAGCGGCGATGGTGGTGATGAGGAAGTTCGATCTGGAGAGGATGATGGAGCTCGTGGAGCGCTACCGCGTGACGGTGGCGCCTTTCGTGCCGCCGGTGGTGGTGGAGATGGCGAAGAACGCCGCCGTCGAGCGCTACGATCTGTCGTCCGTCAGGATCATCATGTCCGGAGCGGCGCCGATGGGGAAGGAGCTCGAGGATACGCTCCGGGCGAAGCTCCCCAACGCCAAGTTCGCCCAGGTATGTCAGATAAATTGCATCCCGATCCCTGTGGAGAGAACAGTATTTACAATTGGTTCTAAACTTTTTAAAAATTATGTCCAAATACTTATAAAATCATTATAGTTTTAGTCACTCTTTTAGATTATCATCAAATTTACTAATTTTCTTAAATAAAAATGTAAAATTTAATTATTGTTTAATTAATTTAAACTATTTATAACTTTTAAAGTCTTATTACACAATTCTTTAGAAATTTAATAAAAATTATAAAAAAATTTAAAATTAAAAAATATAAATATTATTTCAAAATTATATTTTAAAAAATTAAAAAGTTAAGAAACAAGAATAATCTTAGAGCATGATAATTAAAAATTAAAAATTATATCTTAATTGGGATTAAAATTGGAGTGTATTCGCAAATTAAAAGAAAATTTTGAAAAATAAGGACTAATTTGTAATACTATTTTAACCTCAAAAGCCTTAATAAAATTTACTCTAATTTATTATTTAGTAAATATCAAGAAAGTCTGGATTCTTCAGGTTATCAAAAATATAAATTTATTAAAATAATCTAATTAAAATGTTAATGAAAATTTTAAGGACTCATTAATAAATGTTTGAAATCTTGGACCTTATTGAAATAATTCCCTACCCTCTGCCCTTTCATTCTATAGCTATTTTATATTAGTACGTGAAATTTCAATCATAGCATATTACTTATGAGTACCTTACATTTGGGTCCCTTATATTTAACAAAATTAAAAACTTACAACACCAGGCCTCAGAGGACCTATTTGCAATATAATCTTATGTTTTATATATCTTTTTAATTTTGTGTGAATTTTATTTTTGTACCTTATTTTTCCATAGCCTTAAAGGAATTTTTTTTGTTGCGTTAATTAGTTATTTGAATCGCTCAAAGTAATATACAATAAGAGAATAAACATGTCTATAATATTCTTTTAAATACTTAAATTGATATAAATAATACCAAAAAAAAATACCAGATGATATATACGATTCAAGAATAGAACAACAAATAGCAAAATCTTAATATTAATTTAAGTATGTTTAATTAACTAATTAAGTAAATTAAGAAAAAATTAATAAAAATAGCATATTTATGACTCGGCTGTCGTTAAGCAGACGGGCGATTTCTATCTAATAGAAGTCGGCTGTGCGGAATAATTTTTTTAAAAAGATAAATATTATTTGAGAAATATTATAATTTTTTTTATAATTTAGTCTATAATGAGTATTTATAATGAAGTTGTATTTTTTTATGAAAATATTTCTTCAAATTTTTATTTATTTTTTTAATTATAAAATTTGTATTTTATGATTTTTTTGATTTCAGGGGTACGGGATGACGGAGGCAGGGGTGCTGTCGATGAGCCTGTTGTTCGCCAAGCAGCCGTTTGAGTCCAAGTCGGGCGCGTGCGGCACCGTCATGCGGAACGCCGAGCTCAAGATCATCGAGCCCGAGTCCGGCCGCTCCCTCCCTCCCAGCCAACCCGGCGAGATCTGCATCAGGGGAAATCAAATCATGAAAGGTAAAATCATTTTATTTTATTTTTCAGGATAAATTACTTATGGGTCCCCATAATTCATCCATCAATTGCATTTTGATCTAAGTTTTTTTAATTTGAAAATTTAAAAGAAATTAATCAACGTGTAATTATCTAAATATGTTATATGCTAAATTTTAACTAACTTTGAGGGCTTAGATTCATAAATTTTAAATCATAATATTTATAATCGTTTAGTCTCTCTGTACCTTAATATTTTATAAAAATAATTTCATTTAGGCCTCTGAAGCTTACTTACTTGGCCACAAAAGTACATAAATCTCAAAATATGTCATTCAGGTCCACAAAAATATTACACTGGATATCGTGGTTCTCTGTGACCAGAATCTGTTATGTATTGTAAAAATGACAAAAATACCTGTTCTTACGATATTAATTTTCAAAATATACTATTTTCAAACGCCGGAGTGCGAGGCTGAGGGCAGGTCGCCCCCGAGCGAATGCCCTGCAGCGGGGCCACGCCCGGTGAGAGTAAAATCGTAATTAAAAAAATAGTTATTTTAATTTTAATTTTATCTTTTGATGAATTGACGGTATTTTAAACTGAAACATTATGTTGGAACTATCTGAAAATTTTTTAGAAATAACTATGGCCTTAGTGAACTATATAGTAATTATTGTGGACTTAGACGGTATATTTTGACTTTTTTGGATTATTATGATAAATTAAATAAATCTCAAGAAACTACGTGAAATTATCCTTATTTTATATATTTGATTTAAATTGAATGTAAATCAACTTTATTATTTTAAGTGTTATGATTAGAAATCGTTGAAAAATAAAGTTTGCAAAAAACTTAAGATTTCAAAAAATACGTGATATAGTTTAAAATTAATGGACTAGCATCTGTCACCTCCAAACACGCTTTTTTTCATCCAGATAACACCTTTTATTTTGAATATAAATTTATAGATAAGTCCCATACTCTTACTTATTCTGTATATGAATTTATAGGCAGCACCCCTACTCTAATTTCTGTTTGGGGTGCTATTTGTAAATATTGAATTTATGAAGTATCATATAATTATTAATTTTTTTTGAAAGTGACAGATGTAAATTTTTTTTAAAAATTTTAAGACCCCAGAAAACGTGCAGGCAGCTCAGAGTTTCTAAAATATTGACATAGGACTAAACCTAAAAATCCAATTCTTGAATAACTCAAAAAAAATAAAGATAGGGAAACCATTCATTAATTAATTATATTTGAGTATTCATGTAATAATGTGAATGAAGACTAGGTATGAAGAGAAGGATTGAATGGTGAATGAGGCCCAGTGAGGCTGAATTCTAGGAATAGCAACGGGACGGGTTTGGATCGGGTTTATAAATACTCATACCCGCCCCGCTATATATTATTCATTACCCATACCCGCCCCATACCCATTTTCACCCTATCCCGCCCCGCCTCTATTCTAGTTTTCACAAACTCGTACCCGCCCCTCCCTGCCCCGCCCCACCTCATTTCTCACTAATGTTAATGAAAATCGAATTATTTTATTTTATTTGAAACAATAAAAATTATAATCACATGATTAATATTACACTATAAAAGCAAGGTCTTACATTTCTTCATTTTCGATATAATCTTTTTATTTGATTCTATATAAGTCTAAGAATAGTAAAAATATATGTATAACGGGGCTGGGCGAGTTGCGGGTCACGGGTAAAATTTGAGTATCCATATCCATCCTATTAGGGGCGGGTCAGGGAGATTTAATCAGGTATGAGTATAAATTATAATTTAATCAGGTATAAGTATAAATTGTCACCCCACTGAATCCCAACAAGCTTTTCTAACTTCTAGCCTTTATGAAAGGCACTTGACATATTTTAAGGCAAGCTAATGATATAGTGATAGGTGACATTTATAGTTGGGTCCCCAACCTCACCCAACTCTCTCTCACCAACCCCACTCAATTCAAGGTCCCCCCAAACATTTGGTGAGTTGTTGCCTTGTTGGCCACCAAATCTCAAACTTTGCCACCACCCCCAAATTTCTTCTCTTTTTCATAGTTGGCGTTGAAAAATGTTACGATAAGTTGCATCAGAGAGGCTTGAGGTAAAAAGGTCGCCGTATGTCATTGCACGCGAGGCTCAATTGTCTTATTCCGATTGAGCCAACAAACACTTTGAACTCACATCAATATTTTGTAATGAGAAGTTTATATGTATCTGTTAATATTTTAATCTCTTTATTTGCCTATTCATTCTCAAAAAATTATGATTCAAAAATATTTTTAGAGTAAAAATTGCTATAAACCAAATTAAGTTAAAAGTCAATTTTGAAATTGTGACGAACAATAATGATAGTCATATATGTTACAACAGTGAAAAAGGGCAATTGATTTTCTTTATTTCCGCAGTGATCGTAACACTTTTGTTATTCATAGTTTTCCGAGAACTTCCGAATTGGTACTTCCATTTTATTAGAGCTTAAAACATTTAAATATTTTTAATAGAAACAATTAATTGTAGCTTTTAGTCAATTTTTTCCCCAACGGGCATTGAAGTTATAAAAAAATAAAGTACAGGATGGGCGGGAATCGCCTACTATTGTCTAGCTTTTATGAAAGAGAGGTAGCAACATCTAATCGATTTTTAAGATGAGAATAGAAGGGCAGGAGCTCCCAATATGCTTCTAAGATGATAAGCGATATGATTCCTTAGTCTCACATTATAAAGGGGAGAAGTTGAGGTAGCAAATCAAGTTAGCGGGTAAATTTTGACTGGAATTTACACTTGAACTAACTCGATTACCTCAACTCAAAACCAACATGCATAATAAACAACTCAATACTAACCCGACCCATTCAATAAATGAATTGGGTCAAGCATATCATGCTCTTTGTTCATAGAACAAAAGCTTATATGTTAAACGCAGAATAAAATTATTTTACGTATTATTGGTTCGATGGTGTTTGATATATTGAGTTGATAAAATTGTAGGATACTTGAATAATCATGAGGCGACGGAGCAAACCATAGACAAGGAGGGGTGGCTTCACACGGGGGACATCGGATACGTCGACGAGGACGACGAGATCTTCATCGTCGATCGCCTCAAGGAGCTCATCAAATACAAGGGATTCCAGGTGGCTCCCGCCGAGCTCGAGGCCCTTCTCATCACCCACCCTGCTATTGCCAGCGCAGCTGTTGTCTCGTGAGTTTCCACTTTCTCAAAAACATTTACATTTACATCCAACATTATTAATTGATTATATAATAACTACATAATTTGAAGACCTCAAAATAAAATATTATTAAAATATTTGTATATCTAATAAATTTTATATTTCTCCTAAGTTTTATTTTATTTTATTTTCTGCCAATCATTTTGCAGTATGAAAGATGATTTATGTGGAGAGCTACCAGTTGCATTTGTTGTGCTGTCAAATGGATCAGAGGTCACTGAAGAAGAAATCAAAAAATATATTTCAAAGCAGGTAATTAACAATTTATTTTATAATATTAATTAAAGATCAAATTATATATATGAATCACATTTATTGTTATATTTACATTTACTTTTGGCAATTATTATATTTCGTCTAATTTAATGAAAATCTATTTTTATTAAATTTAGATAATTCCCCTTCAACATAAAATGGATTAATTATAATTTCTCATTTTTGAAATTCCTAGCAATTTGGTTGCTCGATTTTCAATCACCGTAAAATAATTCTTTGTAAGCTAATTAGTCTTATTTATGTATTTAAATAAAATATAATTAATGTTTATCTTATATAAAAATATGAGATAAATATTATAATTTTTAATTGACTTTTGTGTGATTGGAAAAATAATATTAGTTTTTTAGGTATTTTGTTGAATGTGAAAAAATAAATTTTCATTAATTTCTTTAACAAATGTTGAGAAGTTTTAACTATTAAAAGTAGAAAGGATCAAATTAAAAGTTTTTGAAAAATAAGGAACCTAGATGATATTTCACCTTAATTTTACAATATGTGTGTGGGGGGATAGAAATGTAATTTTCGCAACTGCAGGTAGTTTTCTACAAGAGGATACACAGGGTGTTCTTCGTTGAAGCCATTCCAAAATCGCCAGCTGGCAAAATACTGCGCAAGGTTCTGCGGGCGAGCTGGCCGCCGGGGAGCCCAACGGTCGGACGCAGTAAACCGTTCGACCGGACCTAGGGAGCCATCACCGTGTACATCCCTTTTCAAGATTCGTGCGGAACGTTTCCTAGAATGCCCCTGACGTTTCATTGTCTGGCAAAAGAGGAGCGGGGGCATTTTCGGAACTACATCAAATGGAATACTATATATGTGTGTATAGTTCTTACTATTTTGTGCCTAGTTCATGTATACACCTAATGGTTAATATAATTGAATTGTCATGAGATATTTCCGCTTTACTATTTTTTGCTTGAAAGTAAGAAAAAATAGGCTAACTCGACCGAAGAAAGACAAAGAATTAATATCTGCAATATTTTCTAACTTTTATCTCGGTGAAACACCATTGTGGCCATTGATCCGCCTCTCTACTTGTTTTTTTCTCTGTATAAAATTGAATAATGAATATTCTCAATCTTTGATTTCTTTTTTTTGAAATTCAATCGTAGCGTAAAATACTACAAAAAGTAGGTCAAATATATCAGATACAAAAGATACTATCTTGCTCAAAGATTAAATAAAAATTAGGTGAGAGGGATGCACCCTCCTCCTAATCAACGTCATTTAAATAGAAAATAGAAGTAATAAAATTGGTCGTCTTATTGGCTACTTTATATACATTAAATACCTTAAATACTTTTAAAGCATAAAAAATAGCAAAATTGTCAGCATATAAAACTAGAGTTTGCAAATGCTTCTTCAAGTCGCTTGAAGTATATCTGCTACGATCAGACTAGAGCTTCCTTAGAGTCAAAGCCTCTCTACATAGTTTACCCAAACTTTTGCTAGCCTGGCTGCCTCCCAAGTGCCCCAAGTTTCTGCAAATAACGATTACCTTTGTGCACAGTCTAACTCTAACAGCTCTTAAGAAAGAGCCTGTATAGTTTCTGATAACTACCGTCACACTCGTCGTGTCGTTCATTTTTACGATGCTGTCATAGTTTACCTATATTCACCCCTAAGGAAGGGGATCCCAGTGGGATGACGAGGGGGATTTCTTCGAGGGATAATCATACATCAATATATTTGAATTCGACGAAAGCTTTGTTAGTCATTGCTTTGTTGATACAGATTTGAACTACAACTAATTTAGATCTTTATAAAATAAATCTTACACAATGTGTTGGGCCAAGAATTCCATATATTAAAGTTTAAGGCCCATGATACACATATTCAAATAAATTCAAATAAATATAATTGATCATATATATACATATATATATATATTTTAGATAATTACATATGTCTGATATATAAAATTATATTTATATATTTACCTTAGATTAGTTTATATAAGTCTATTTTGTAATCTTTTAATATTATGTGGATGTTACTCAGATTAATTTTTATTAAATATAAATAAAAAATGTATAAAATATTTTATTTATTGTTCACTCTCTTCTCTATTTTCTCACTTTATTTACATTATGTATATTGAGATCAAATTATGCGAACCGGTTTCGTTGACAATTTAATTTCTCAAAAAGATTTTAATTAAGAAAAATTCTCGAAATAATATAGGTAGATTGATAGGAGATTAATATTGATACTTGTGATGATAATAATGCAACTAGTATGAAATAATATTCCTTATTAATGAATGTTGATCTCCTACATCTCTCTGGTTTCGGCTCAGATCTTTCTCTAGGACGAGAAATTTAGCCTTGCATGAAGGGGTGCGACGATTGAGGTCTAAGGGCTGCCGAGCGACACTGCTTCTCTATCATTATGTTAGATATTGGCGGCATCGAGTTGTGGTACGATTCCTTTCTTTCCTCGAGATCCCAGAAAAAATTGAGCTCTAGTGTATAGCATAGTGCCACTGATTAGTTCGCGTGTAAATAACTAAGTGCGAGTTGGAGGAAAAAATAGCTTGCAAAAAATTTATGATTTTTTTTTAAAAGTGTGTACAAAGTGAAGTAAAATGAATTGATTGTATTAAAAATTATATTGAATATGAAATAAAATTGATTAATTTTTTTATAATTATGTTGAATGTAAATTAAAATGAATGTTTAATGTTGAGACTTGTTCAACGGATCGGATCACAGTCGATCCAGATCCTCTTGGGTCAGAAATCGGATCAAGTCGGAAGTCGGGTTTTCGGATTTAATTCATTTACAATAAAAGTAGTTATTTTTAAGTATTTTTCATAGTCAAATTTAAAATAATATTAAATTTATTGAAATTAAATAAGAAAAGAATATTATTTTTTTATGAATTAATTAAATATTTTAATATTTAATTAATAGTATTTGTAATATATATACATATATATTGTGAAATATAAAGTGAGCATTATGCACTATAGTCTACTAATATAATTTGTGAGAATTTTTTATTGATTAATTATAGTGATATTCTTTACTTGAGTCTTCTATTAGATTACATAAACGGATCAGATTTTAAATAGTTGGAACAATAGTGATCCATGTCCGATCTATTTATTTGTTAATGGATCGGATCAATAAATGGGGTGGGTTAACGGGTCAAAAAAAATATATGTGAGAGTTTAATCGAATCAGAACTCAGATAAAATCAGGTCATAATCCGATCCATTGGCAGACTTACATTGCGGCCCTAGCTAGCTATATTTTATGTCAACAATTGACTGGTCAACCCTTTGACTGTTGACTCATTTTGCGTTGACCCAGTGTGGGGCCAAGATTCAATGACTCGCTTTTCAGTTAACAGCTGAAATTACCAATCGTTTTTTTACTTTATATATATAATATTTAAGCTTTATTTAATTAGAGGCTATTTTGATTATAAATATATACAATTAAAATAACTTTTAATTATTTTATTATTTTTTATCCTTACTATATAAATTTTAATATAAAAAAATTATTTTATATATATAATATTTAAGGTTTATTTAATTAGAGGCTATTTTGATTATAAATATATACAATTAAAATAGCTTTTAATTATTTTATTATTTTTCATCCTCAATATATAAATTTTAATATAAAAAATTATTTTATATCACATTCTACAAAATTTTTAACACAATCGTATTTAAATTTTTATTATTATTATTTTAATAAAATAATTGAAGGTCATTAAAGATTATTTTAGTCATGACCTGACCTCTGATCAAACATGGCCTTATAATATACACATTAACCATAAAATAGCTCTTAAAATTACACATTTCTCACCGTTGTAACAACTTATCAGCGTCTTTATAGATATACATTTTGCTACATTTTCAAAATGTGTAGTGGGTTCACATATGTCATTTGTAAAAGAGGAAAATTTATAAATTTAGGCTCATTTATTTCGAGCTTTTTTTTTAGCCCAACTAAAATTTTAACTATAAAAATCAAATTTATTTCACATTCAACACAAATATAAATAGTAGAATTAATTTTATTTTATATTTTACATATTTTTTAATATTAAATTAATTTTTTTTCTATTAAATCTATAAAATAAAATATTTTTTTTCAAATCCAAAATTTAACTCTCGAACCAAATGAAAGCTATCTCTAAAATTACAAATTTTATATTTGTTATTTATATTTTGAATATATAATTACAAACTGTACCGTTCTATATTAATGAAGTAGTAGATCTTCTTCTGTTTAAACGAGATGAAAAAGCATGCTAGACAGAGTCGATGCCTCATTATTATTATTATTATTATTATTATTATTATTTGAAAATTACTACATTATTATGCTAATTAAAAAAACTTAAAAAACATTGTGAAATAATATTAAATAATATGTTTTTCGTATAATGCATTCATTCGCCTTTGCAGTATCTGAGCTCCAGCGAGATCTGCCTCTCCATCCTCAGCTGCTGGTAGAACCTCTCGATGAAGTCCTCCGCCCGCTGGTCGATGTCGTCGGAGGCCGCCGACATCCCGCTCATCGCCCTCGACATTGTCCTCGGCAGAGAGCTCGCCGGCGCAGCCGGAGGCGAGGGCTCTCCATTGCCTGAGACAGCGCAGTCAAGGAGACCCGCCGGTGACCCCGGCAGGTTCTCGAGTCGGAACTGGTGCCTGCCGCCTCCGGCGTCCGGGGAGCGGAACCACCGCCGGAGTTCGAAGGAGAGGAGAAACCTCACCTTCGATATCGCCCGCCGGAGACGACCCAAAAGATGAAATCTTTTAGAAGCCATGAACTGAATCTGAGAGAGAGAGAGAGAGAGGGTTTTTATAAAGGGGGAGGGAGGCGACGTCTCTGTGGAGATTACAGCGTAAATAGTTTTTCTTTTAATGAGAAAGGTGAGGAAGATGATGACGTGGCGGGCGGCGTAGGGGGATTATCGTGCGCTGGAAGAAAGTTAATTAGAAGTAAATTACAATGAGGTTACTGGGTTGGGCATGCATTTCAGATATGTCCATTTCTTTTGTGCCCTTACACATAGGTACTCATCAAGGTCGCTCGACCAACTTTCGTATTATTTCAAATCAAAATAATCGTACTATCTTTTTAAGTTTTAACCTTCTCTTTCTCTCTTCAAGTTTTCTTTCATGAAATTTACTTCTCAATCTTTTTTTTTTCTTTTAAATCTTCACATCTTCCTCTCTATTTTTAATACTTTCCTCTCTCTCCCAAGCTTCTCATCCCCTTTATTTTCAATGATTTACATCATAAAGAGGAGAGCAGGCAAACAGAGAATGCGAGGGGAGGAGATAAATAGAAACATAAAATGTGATGCCCATGATTAAAGAGGGCGGGGAGTGATCCCCGAATAATGTATTAGAAAAGGGAATCACTGGAGTAAAGTGCAGCTCCTGGCAAGCTTCTAAGCTTATAAAATGGTTATAAGAGAAGCACAGAAATAAATTATCTTACATAAAAAAAAAAAAATATCATGAGTTGTATATGTAGATAATGTAATCTCAAATTGTAGAGGCATCTTCTAGGGTAAAACCGTGAAGCTAGTGATGAAAAACTCTGAAATTAAGCATGCTTAGACTATAGTAACATTAGAATGAGTAACATTTTGGAAAATATTCAAGTTATATAGTTCTCTAAAGCTAAAGCAGATAATAATTATATATTTAAATTATGAGATATTATAATATAGTATTAAAGCTTACATCTCATAGTACAAGGTAGTTCGAGATAAACCAGAATATATATATATATATATATATATACGACTTAATATTG
>JAEMOT010003597.1:200929-218001 GCA_019297695.1 Apostasia ramifera
AGTATTAAAGCTTACATCTCATAGTACAAGGTAGTTCGAGATAAACCAGAATATATATATATATATATATATATATACGACTTAATATTGCATTTGAATGACGATATAATATTTAACGTTCTGAGATATTTACTTAAATACTTCCAAAAAACAACGAAAAAGAAGAGAGCATTTTGGTCTATATAATACTAAAATTATTACATTATAGACAAAAAATATTTTTAAATTGATCGATTATACTGGAACAAATGTGGCAACCTAGCGATCAAAATGAAATAAAGATTGACTGACTCAAAATATATGAACCAATATAGAAGTTGAAGCGAAGCCTGAAGGACCTAGATGTAATTTACCCTAATTAATAATTACAACAAGAAGATCCTTGTAATAAACTTATTAGAACTACCACACGTTATTGGATATGAGCCACCAAGCTACCTTCTAGAGGTCAATTATTCTTAAAAAAAATATGCTAATTAAATTTATCAAAAATGTGTTAATTAATTAATTAGGCTGAAAAAAAAACTACATCGAAAATTTGTTAAATTTTGATAAAAAAAATGTTGATATAAATCTAATCAAATCTATGTTAATCTTATGAATTATTTATATCTGAAATTTTCACAAATATTTATTTATTAAAAATTAAAACAAATTAGCTTCGTTAAATTATAATAATATCATAAGTAGTTATTTTTCGCAAACTAATTAATCTGCAGATATGAAATTATAAGAAAAAGTAAAGTAAAAAATAGATATCTGATATGTAATATTTAAAATTTACAGGTTATATGTGTAAATGTGCCCCAAAAAGACCTCTGCAGCCAATGGCCAACGCGTTATTAATTGCATAAAATGTCGTATTATAATGTTAGACGAGGTCTTATATGTTCTAAAAAAAAAATAAAAATATGGATAAATTTCATTCAAGTACTTGAGATTAAGGGATAAAATCAAAGAGGCTTACAATTTTAAAAAAATTTTAATTTGGTCCCTGAGTCTTGAAAATATTTTAATTAGGTATTTGAGCTTGATAAAATATTTCATTTAAGTCCAATTTAACAAATAAAATTACATATATGTCCACTCTCTACTCTTTTTTTCCCCTAAAACTGATATTTATTTAAAAAAAAAATTATTTTTATTATAGAAAATTTTTATGATTTCTATGAAACTTTTATATTCTAATAAATTATTTCATTTAATTTTCATATTTGCTTATTTGAGCAGGCAAATAGTCAAATTTGTCATAGTAATCAGTTATGTTTAGAATATCAGGATTATCGTATCGTGCAAATGAAGAATTACAAAAGTTCGAGTCAATGTAAAATAGAAATTAATATCTTACTAAATTACATACGCTCATGAGATTTAAATATAACGTAATTTTGCTACTTATACGTAACGATAGCGAGAAGAGTACTTCTCAATAATCCTCTCTTTCTAAGTCATCGTGGGATTTGAATCTGTAATTTTCTGTGGCACCAATTATTAGCATTTGTGGCACTTACAAATTGCTATACGCTCGAGTTATTAAGAAAACTGTAACTAATATTTTTAATGAATCACCCACATACCATGATAGAGGTTAGGAACTTCCTCGAAAAAAAAAATCATAATACAATAACTGCATGTTTAATTTCTTTACTTATGAACTTTTAAAGCCCTGTTTGGTGCGAGTATTAAAATACAGATTAAAATAGTACTAATTTAAAAATAATAATGATAATGATAAATAATTTTTTATTATAGATTAGAGTATTTTGATTTAAGTTATAAAATATATTTGATAGTTTTATTGAAAATAATTGTGTATGTGAAATAAAATAAAAATTTTATATTAAAATTTGTGTATAATATAACAAAAATATATTTAAACCTATAATTAATCTTAATTTTTATATTAAAATTTGTGTATAATGACTTTTAGATATTAAAAAAATTTATGTCACTCCCAAAAAAAGTCTTTTTCATAAACGCAATTCCCTAAATTAAATTTTTCTAAGAAGCACCTCTTAAGTCCTTTTTAAGAAGATTCACAATAATAGAGTTATAAAAATAAAGATATTAAAAATAGACAAAAAAATTTAAATAAAAGAGATTTAAAAGATACACAAATTTTAAACATAAATAGTAAATTTTATTTAAAAACTTGGTTATAATATTCTTAATTTTATGTATTAAATCTAATTGAGTTAAAAAAATAGATAGCAAACACAAGTTAGTATGAGGATATTATCTTTAAATTTACGTTCAAAATAAAAAAAATATTATTTGTAAATATTTAATTTAGTGGGTGCTGCTTATAAGAAAAGATTTTTTGAGGATGACATGTATAATTCTCCTAGATATTAAAATGTATATCTCGGCACATTAGATTTAATTTTTTGATAATATTATTTGTGTACAACTACAAGTAAAGCAAGAAAAAAATGCCAAACAAATTTGGCAAGTACCTCCTAGATTTTTTTTTTTGATTAAAAAATTGCATTTGAGTACTTGGTTCATTTTTGCCGAAAGAATAGATCCCTACAATTATTTTATTATAAGGATAATTACCTACATGCCACACAATTTAGTTTTATTTATGCCTTACGTATTCATTCTTAGTTAATTATGCTATGCACACTCAAAATATTATAAAATCTTATATATATATATATTTTAACTTATTTTTATTATAATGAGTAATCGTAATTTTTTAATAACTTAATTATAATTAAATTACAAAAAATCTGAGCCGTTCATCATATTATTTTAAGGATATTTAAATATATTTTGAGTGAAAATCCTAAAACCTTAATGTTTAGGTGGCGACAAAGAAAGGAACATCTGCGATATGAATTAATTTTAGGACAAATTAGCGCTTTAGTGTGGTATTGAGAAAGAGAAAAATACGTACCATTAAGAGTAAAAATATAATTTTAATAATTTACTAACAGAATATTTTTTTTTCAAATAGATTTTGATTAAGTTTTAACTCAAATGTGTGTATGTAAGATTTTATAATATTTTAAGTATGCATAGCGTAATTAACTAAGAATGGATGTGTAAGACATAAATAAAACTAAATTGTGTGGCATGTAGTTAATTATCCCTTTATTATAATATTGAGAATAAATTGCATTTGAGTCCTTGATATTTTGACTTCATAACAAGCAAGTCTCGTAGATTTAAAAAAAGGCACATGGGCTCTTTGTGTTAATTACATCGTGTTGCATGTACGTTTTTAAAAATATTTTATTTACCTATTGAGGATCTAAAAATGAATATTTTCACACAATTTTTTTTAAATCTCTAACTCTATTTAAATATTAGTTCATTTAGGGATTTTGAATGGCACGTGTGTAAAATTAATCAACTTTAATTAGCTCCATAATATGGAAATTGAAAGCTAATTTTAATTTGCATTTATCTAAATAAAAAGTTTCAAATAGCATGTATGTAAATAAGAAAGTTTAGGGTGAATGTATGTAAAAATCCCTAAGAAATATAGCAGGGAACAACTTGTAATAAATTTCAAAATTGAGACCTATGTGCAAAAGTGAGATGAAACATGGACTAGGATGAAATTCATATTTATTTCATTTAACATACAAATTTAAATATTAAATATTAACTTTATTTTATTTTATACATTTACTTATATTTTATATTATATATATTTTAATAAAATAGTTAACTTTATTTTAAATCTCATGCAATTCTCAAATTGTAATTAGTTTATTTAAAATGTGATTTTACATATACAAATTTATAATTTGAAAATTAAATGAATTAAAATTCTTATTTTAGGGGTGGCCAATGATTTTTTTTTAATAATATCTCAATATTAAATAAAAAATAAATCACAAGTTCAAAATATAGTCAAGTGATGCAACTTAAACTTAGTATAATACAAATTATATTCGGGCTCTTGAGATTGGAAAGGTATTACAAATTGATCTAATTTTTAAAAAATCTCAAATTTAACTTCTAACTTGTAAACATATTATAATTTTAATTTTTCTTTCACAAATTTACTTTTTTTAATATAAAATATAAACTATTTATATATTTTAAATGACTATTATATCTCCTATCCCCACCATTCTTTAATAATTTAATAAAAATTTGAAATTTATTTTTTCTCATCTATTGTTTTTCATTTTAAAATGTTAATGCTACAAAATATAAATGTAAATATTGTAATATTATGTTTAAAAAAATAGAAAAATTAATAATTAAAATAATTTTATAGAATAATAATAAAAATAAATAATTTATATTTTAATTGAGGCTAAACGGCAGTTTTTTTATAACTTTGGGATCGAAATTAAAGCTTTTTAAAACGTGGGACTAATTTGCAATGTTGTTATCCGTACAGTAAGCGGAGAGGTGTTTCTCTAGTAAAACGGAACCGGGAGGAAAATAACTAAAAAACGATGTCAATAATAAGGCCGGAGAACCCGGCTCAGCTGCCGGTCGAAAAGCTAACCCTAGGCTGCCCGGTACTCGACCGCCTACTCGCCGGCGGCGTCCCCTGCGGCTCCGTCACCGAGCTTGCCGGCGAAGCCTCCACCGGCAAGACCCAGCTCTGCCTCCAGCTCCTCCTTTCCGCCGCCGCTCCCCGATCCTCCGGCGGTCTCTCCGCCGCTTCCCTGTTTATCTCCTCCGAGCCCCCTTTCCCCGTTCGCCGACTCCGCATCCTTTCCTTCTCCCTGGCCGGTGGCGAAGACGATGATCCCCTTGACCACATTCTCGTCGGATCCGCCCTCTCCGCTGACGAGCTGCTCTCCCTACTCCGGCGCGCCGACGCTCTGCTTTCCCTCAGTCAGCCGCCCTCGGGCCGGCCGATCCGCCTTCTCGTTCTCGACTCCGTAGCCGCGATCTTCCGCACCGATGCCGACGACGTTCCCCGCCGCGCTGCCCTTCTCTTCCGCGTAGCCGCCAAGCTCAAGGAGCAGGCGAGGCGGTTCAATCTCGCCGTCGTCGTTACTAACCACGTCGTCGATGTCGTTGACGGGGCCAGAGACACCAGGGTAGGCAATTACCTGAATCTGTGGACTTCCGGGAGGAAGGTTTGGCCGGCGCTAGGGCTGGCGTGGGCCAATTGCGTAAATATGAGGCTTTTCCTCTCTAGAATCGCAGAGGAGGTGCCGGAGGTTGCCAGAAGTGAACATTTTTCCGGCGCCGGCAGTTGGCGGCGGAGAATGCAGGTGGTGTTCGCACCGCACTTGCCGGAGGCGTCGTGCGAGTTTGCCATTCGAAGAGAAGGCGTATTTGGAGTGGCTACGCAGGCTTGATTTCTACTTCATTGCACGCATGTTCCTCTCGTTTTTTGCACGCTGCAGCCGTAGGAGAAAAAAATGAAGCAACTTTTGACTGTAAGTTATAACTACTCATCAGTTAAATGCATGGGTAGGTTGATGAGTTGTTTATAGCTTTACCGTTGGATGCAGATCAAGATTGTTATTTTGTTTTAATGTGCAGCACTACTATGCCGAAGGAAGAAAGAAATGGTCAGATGTATGACTTCGTTTATAAAATTTCTACAATTTGCTGATTAAGATTGTATTCTAACATGCAGTACTGCTATATTGATTCATTATCAATTCATTGTTGTTTCTTGTTTCTATTGGAAACTGAAAAGGAAGGAAAGGGGAGTTCATATTTGTTTTTTCTGTTGTTCTTGCATACAGTAATACTAAATTTAAAATTTATTATCATTTTATCATTGCTATGTGTTTCAATTGTAATTGAGAAGGGAGGAAAGAAGAAGTTTAGATTGTTGAATTTGATCATGAAATTACCACTAGAGGCAGATCAAGATAGTTGGTGTGTTACTCTTACCAGCAGTAGGTGCTATGTTGATGCATTATTTTGTCATCGCTGCTTGTTTCAGTAGTAACTAAAATGGAAGGAGAGTGCAGTTGATATTGATGAATTTGTTCATAAAATTAGTACTCGATGCAGATCAAGATTGTTATTCTGTTGATTCTTTCTTGAAAATTTGAAATAGAGCTATGCTGATACATCTTCAGTTTATAACTGCTAGTTGTTTTAATTTACGACTGAATGCTGATCAAGGTTGTTATTTGGTTGTTCTAACCTGCAATACTGGTATGATGATGCATTGTCGTTTTATTGTTGTAACTTTTTTGGTAATGTATACTGAATAGTGAGGAAAGAAAAGTTTAGATGATGACTTTGAAGCTGATCGGTATTGTCATTGTTTGTTGTTCTAACCTGTAGTACTGCTATGATGTTGCATTATCATTTGATCATTGCTAATTGGTTTGAAACTATAAACTGAATAAGGTGGAAAGAAGAGTTCAGACCAATGGCATTGAATTTTAAAGTTTCCTACTGTTAATCAAGATTGTTAATATTTTTCTTGTTCTAAATTTGGTGCTGCTATGATGATGCATTTTCATTTTATCATTGTGATATGTTTCTATAATATGAAAGTATATAGGAAGGAAAGAAGATTTCGGATCATTGACCTAGAATTTGTAAAATTCCTGCAGGATGCTTATCAGTTGCCAGGATTGTTATTTTGGGTAAATTACATCCAGGTTCTCAAGATTATGATATAATATTATGCAGGTACATGTTTAAAAAATTTTAATATTTGAGTACCTGAGTTACATTAATTATATCAATAAGGTCATTTTATTATTTTTTAATATTAAATTTATTAAACTACTATTTTTCCACTTCTCTCTCCCACCTTTCTTTCTCTCCCTCCCTACCTCGATCTTGAAGGGGATCAAGCGGAGGGAGGTGCCTACGCATCCCCATCTTCTGTCTCTTTCTTTCCTGCTCTCGCAGGAGAGCAAGCGGAACCCCCCTCACTCGTCAATGGAGAAGGCTAGTCGACCCGCCCCCTCCTCTCTCTCCCTCCCTCTTTCTCTCCCTCTCCCTCTCCCTCTCCTCCTCTCTCTCTCTCTCTCTTGAAGGAGATTAGGCGGAGGCCCCAATCCCCCCCTCCTCCTGTCTTAATCTTTCTCTTTGGCTCCACATGGAGCAGGTGGATACCCTCTCTCTCTCTCTTACTCCTTCCTCTCTCTCCCGTAGAGGAGCAAACTGGGGTATAAAAGTAATTTTATTTAAAAATTATTTTTTAAAAAATTATTTTTAATGTGTTTATTAAATCTTAAAATAATTTAAATGGACTTACCTAAAGTATTTAACATAACCTCATTGAATCATATGAGAATACTAACCAATCTTATAAAAATTTAAAATCATGGACCTACGTGATAACATGCCCTAATGTTAGAGACCTGAATATATATTATGTTGAAGAATGAGTTAGTCCTTGCTATTTTTTGCCATTTGTAAACTGAAAAGTAAGCCAAAAAGAGTTTGATGAAGCAATTATTGTTTAATATGTTCTATAGTATCCCGGATGATAAGAAAGTGAGAATCATGTCTTAAGGTGATTTTTAGCTGCAGTGTGAATTGTTATACGACATATCCTTGGAGAGAAAACTATACTGAAATCAAGATTGATGGCATTCATGATCAGCAAGCTTGAGTATTACACTCGTAAATTGGCTGGCCCAAAATATTGCTATATAAATATGGTGGAGGGCAAGCCAGAGTAAGCTATTGATAAGGGATATATATATATATATATAGTTGAGTCCCTCATGACTCCTGAATGAAGCTGAATAGAAAAGTGATTAGCTTTTGTCATTAGTGATGTTTTCATTTAATTAAGTTGCTTAATCATTTGTTTGGGTTGCTATCTAGTTATCCATTCACTTGTATATTTGAGGAGGAATGGATTTAACACGAATTCCTGCATTCAAGGGAATTTGTTAAAGGCATACGAGGATTGTCCCATATTAGTTAGGCATTACAAGTTGACGTCTTCATTTACGAGTATGTGGCTGTGGCCCATAAGTAGGGGATCTTGAATTATATATGGTTGGCTTCTCAAGATAGTTGTGTTATTCTTTCCTGCAATAGCTTTATGTTGATGCATTTTCTGCATATCCTTGCTACTTGTTTCTCTAGTAACTGAAAAAGGAAGGATGTTAAGAGTCGATATTGATAAATTGTTCATAAACTTAGCAGTGGATTAAGATTGTTATAAACTTATCATTGCTGATTTTTCCGAAACTTTATTTTGTTCCGAAACTTGAGGTCAGATTACTGAAGAGTTTAGATTGTTTTTCTGTTGTTTTTTTCTTAAAATGAAGCAATTCTGATGCATTTTCACTTTATCTCTGCTAGTTGTTTCAATTGTAAACTGGAAGAAAATGAGAGAACACTATAAATTAATGATCTTTGTCCACTTACTACTGGATGCAGAGTGCAGACTAAGGCTGTTAATTTGGTTGTTCTAACTGCAATACTGCTATGAATGAATCTATGATGATAGATGATTGTTTTGTAGTTTCTAACTTGTTTTCGTAACGTAAATAATGACTTCAAATCTCTGTTGCTGATCCACATGCATTATAATTTTATTGTTGCTACTTGTTTTGAAGCAAATGTCAATTATTGAGGATAAAAATTGAATAAATGACAATAACGGTTTTAGGACCAAATGTCCTGTTTGGCGTGAGGATTAAATGCCTTGTTTGGCGGCAGGACCAAATCAGGACCTAATACTAATTTAAAAAACAATAATAATAATAATAAATAAAAAATTTTAATCATTTTACACAAATTTTAATATCAAAAAATATTATTTTACTTTAAATACTCAATAATTTTTAATAAAAATATATATTTTCTTTCACATTCTAGATCAAAATATTCGAATCGAGCATTTTGGTTTAGGATGTAAAATAAAATTAATTTTTTTATTAAAAATTATTGAGTATGTGAAGTAAAATAATATTTATTTTATATTAGAATTTGTGTAGAATGAATAAAATTTTTTATTTATTATTATTATTATTGTTGTTTAAATTAGTATCATTTTAGTCCTGATTTAGTACTCGCGTCAAACAGGTTTGCAGCATCCACCCTTTTATTAGTGGTAGCCGACTGTCACATGTAAGACGAATATTTTTTTGTTAGGGGCCCAATCACATGCCTCCACATCAGTAATGGGGCCCACCTTAATGCTGACGTGGCGTTGAATTGTTCGGAGCTCTGGATGCAAAAATTACTTCTGTAAAGAAACCGAGAAATTCCACAAATGACATTGCGTTGTCTCTCGACATAGAGCTCTGCATAATGTCAAACTCTCCTCTAGAAACTCTTGAGAGACTATGCAGGACTCAAAAAAAAACTTTTTAGGAAGAATATTTTTTATGGTGCTAGTGGTTTTGTGAAAAAAAATAAGATTTTTTCAATTATATTATATGAAAGCAAATGTTGTATGGTTAAAAGATAAAAAATTCATAAGGCTGATCTGCAAAATTTGAAATAAAACTATTTTTTTTTATTATTACTTATATTTTAGCAAGTATGTAGGACGTGAAATAAAATTAATAAATAAATTTAAATTAATATTGTGATTTATTAGAATTTAAAATATTATTATTTTAATATTAAAGTTTTCATACTATATGATTTATAAGGTTAATTCTAGTTGGATTGAATGTTAGGAATTATTTGTGGGTTCTACAAAATATTTCTTGAAAAATATGTAAGATGGTTTAGAAAAATTTATAGATGAAGGATGTGAATTAAAATTAATTAATTTATTAAAAATTATGTAGTACATAAAATAAAATAATTTTTAAATTTGAAGTTAATTTGTGTGGAGTAAGATATAAATTTTTTTAAAATATTTTTATAAATAAAATAAAAATTTTATCTATAGTTTTTTTAACCATAATTTTTTTTTTTCATTTAGGAAAACGGAAGAGACTTATGATGAATGAAACAGTTGGACAGTTATGAAACCCTACATAGTATTTGGATCACATATAAATCATGAAAAACTTTGGACCCGCAGCATTAATTCTCCCTTTCTCTTCTTCCCCTCCTATATGGAAATGTTATTTTCATTCATTAATTTGTGATACGGTGGCATTTATTATTCCTCAAAAGCTGATGCATTTATTAGGGTAAATTGCATCTGGGTCACAAAGGTAGAGACCTCATTGCATGCAAGTCTCTTAGAAATTCTAAACATGACCTTTTTGCCTACACTCATAAGCTAATGGACTCATTAGTATTTGTCTTTAGTCTTTACTATTTTACCTCTAGACGTTTTATTTAGCTCTGACCAACTAATTATTTCATCGAATTTGATGACTGGTCGTAAGACAGTAGAAAATATGTTCTTTGTCTTAATCCATACCAATAGTAGGAAAGAGGCCTTTTGGCTGCTGTGGGAGGAGAGAGATGGCAACGAGCAGCTAAAAATGGTTGATAAATAGTCAAACTCTGTCAAAAATATTTTATTCTAAAATGTCATATGGAAGTGATTAACAGAAACTAGTACAAGTGATTTTCATTCAAAAGACCTGCCAGAAATATGAAAATCAATTTTAGGAATCTTTATGTAAAAAAGGATTTTGGGGCCTAAACGTAATAAATTTGAATTTATAGAACCTGATTGTAACTAGATCCCACAAGAGAGAGCTAGATGCAATTTTACCCTATTTATTAATTAAATAAACTTCTAAAAAAATTATAATTCTCTATTTTTATTAATTAATCATTATTTCTCGTGCAGCCTACAAACAGACTACCATAAATATAAAACTTACATGTAGAATTTTCTAATTTTTTAGATAAATTACTAAAAAAAGTTTTTTGCATAAATTTCTAATTGGTCCTCAAGTTATGATTACATTTTAGTACAAGAAAATCATATCTTTTTACTCTTCTTCATTCCTCATATTATTTTCCACTTTTATTTATGTTCTCTTTATATAAAATAATTAAATAATTTGTTTATATGTACTGGGGATATAATGATCATTATATTTTTGTCAATAATTTTTTTTAAATCATGCATTTAGATCACTGAGTTAATAATCATTAAACTAAATTTTTTTTCTTTTAAGTTTGAGTAAAATTACTATATTATATGATCAAAACAAAATTACTATATTACACCTCCAATTTTTTTTAACATTTTCTTTTTATTTTAATATTATAAAAATTTTAAAATAAAATATCTAATGACATTAAGACTTTATTAATACTTAAATCTTTATTCGTAGTCAGATACATAAATACTTTATTTTCTATTTTACTATATTAAATAATAATTTTTTGTTTAGTTTTAAGTATATAAGAATATTTTTTATAGTTTTTTGTTATATTTTTTCTATCATTATTTCATTTTTTATATCGACAAGATCTAATAACTTATCTCTCATTTATTATTGTTATTTCTTTTAAGGGATAATTACCTACATGCCACACAATTTAGTTTTATTTATATCGTACCCATCCATTCTTAGTTAATTATACTATGCACACTCAAAACATTACAAAATCTTACATACACACATTTGAGTTAAAAATTTAATCAAAATCTATTTGAAAAAAAAATATTCTGTTAGTAAATCATTAAAATTATATTTTTACTCTTAATGGACATATTTTTTCTTTTCCTCAATACCACACTAAAGTGTTGATTTATCGTAAAATCAATTCACGTCGCAGATGTCTCCTTCCTTTGCCGCCACCTAAACATTAAGATTTTAAAATTTTCACTCAAAATATATTTAAATATCCTTAAAATAATATGATGAACGGCTTAGATATTTTATAATCTAATTATAATTAGGTTATTGAAAAAATATGATTACTCATTATAATAGAAATAAGTTAAAATGTGTGTACGTAAGATTTTATAATATTTTGAGTGTGCATAGCGTAATTAACTAAGAATGGATAGGTAAAGCATAAATAAAACTAAATTGTGTGGCATGTACGTAATTATCCCTTCTTTTAAATAAACTTTTCAATGGCTAACTTTTAAGGGCCTCATTCCTAGCAATTAGACTCGATCGTTCCAGTGATGTGGTCAAGTCGACGCAAATAATGACCAATCACATGTTCTTTTTTTTTAATTTCAATATAAATATATTTTAAGAAACTAAAAGGTGTTTAGCAATTTTTAATCTTAATTTAAACAAAAACGCCAGATATAATAGCTTGATAATTAAAATTAATAACCTAAATTAATGCAACATCCTACAAAAGCATGAACTAGAATGCAGTAAATATCGAACTTTAGGTACCTATATAAATTTTTGTATAATCAAAACTAGAAAATAAAATAGTAGTTCAAAAAAAAAAACTAGAAAATAAAATATCAAATTTATTGCATAGTTGTAACCATAATATTATAATTACTTCAACAATAATTTGGTTTTTAATTAAATTTAATAACTAACCCAAATAATCAAAAAAAATTATTAAAAAAACTAAAAGACAAAAGAAAAAAGATAAATGAAAGCACTGTTACTAAAATGCCCCTGAATTCTACGGTGAATAGATCGGAAGGTTCATAATCACACGGCGACGACCGTGCTTTCCGCCGCCTTGCAGCTCAACGACTGGAGAATGCCCCACCTGATTTTCCCCGCGCCGCACTTCTCCGCCGCCGGCGAATTCGGGTTCCGCCGCCTCTGCCTGACCTTCATGTCCTTCATCTCCATCTCCGGCGGAAACCTCGCCGTGCCCATCAGGCAAAGGAGCCACCTTGGCCGGCTCCTCGTCTCCGACGAAGCCCTCCTCAGCTTCTGATACTCGTAGCCCCGCCGGCGATCGTGACAATCGAGCGACTCAGCCCGACGGTGGCCCAAAGGCGGGACTTTTAGCTTTCTCAGCATCTCTGAGGACGCCGGCGGAGGCTGGGCGGCGGGTTGGAGAGGAAGGAGCCGTCCGTGCAGGAAGATGTCGTCGGCGGGGAAGAATTCTTTGGCGGCCGAAGGCAGAGGAAAGGAGAAATCGAATGGGTCTGCCGAAGATAGGGGTGACGGCCGGCCGGACACTTCGCCGGAGGATTTGTCGGCAAGCTTCATCGCAGAATCAGAGAGAGACTGAAATGAGAGAATTGAAGAGAAATTTCCGTCTCTGTTCCACAGGGCGGCAAGCTGGGGATTTTAAAGAGAGAATTCTTCTTTTAGACGAAACTACCCCTGTTTCTTTTAGGAAAATACAGAAATTTGATTTTTCCTTCTTTTTTTGAATAAATACCTTAAAAAACATATTATTGTGTTTTTCTTTATAATTCTTTAGACTTAGCCCAGGCGGAAGAACCAAAATCAAGATCAAAATAATACTAATTTAAAAATAATAATAATAATAATAATAAATAAATTTTAATTATTTTACATATTTTAATATAAAAAAATATTATTTTACTTCACATACTCAATAATTTTTAATAAAAATATTAACTTTATTTCACATCCTAGATCAAAATACCCGATTTTAATATTTTAATTTAAGATGTAAAATAAAGTTAATATTTTTATTGAAAATTATTGAGTATGTGAAGTAAAATAATATTTTTTTATATTAAAATTTGTGTAAATTGATTAAAAAAATTTATTTATTATTATTATTATTGTTTTTTAAATTAGTACCATTTTGGTCCTCACGTCAAACAGGACACAAATAAGAATACAATGTGGGCATGGGAAAATTACATCTGGGTTCCTAAGGTCTGATCCCACTGCAAATAGGTTCTTAACCTAAAGTAATAGCTTTTGGGTCCTTGAGGTTTCTAGTCAGTTACGACTGAGTCCACTAATATTATTTAAAATACTCAAAATATTATTTATAATCTAATTTGTTCACAAATTTCTCTAATTATCTCTTTCCATTTGCAATTTTCTCCTTAAATAAAAAACAAACTGTTAGAGAATATTTCGTTCAATATTATTATAATATTATGGTATGATATTTGAAAAAATTATTTCATTAATGATATATTTCAATAATATTGTAAATTTTATAAAATTATTACTCTAAGGTGGCATTTTGATGCCACAAATAACATTAATAATTAAATTTTATTAAATTAATTTCCCTCGAAAATACAAATATTCTAGGAAGCTAATAAAATAATGCTATAAAGAAGCATACAATTTGAATGAAAGCACAATGAATAATAGCTAGCATGTGCACCACATATTTTTTTGAAAAATTACTTAAAATTTTTCTATATTACATTTTTTTTATAAGTTAATTATTAAATTCACTAAAAAATTCTAATGTTTTAATTATCTTTTAAATGAGAATATTGTAAATTCTCAGAGATAACATGAATAAATTAATTGAATAAAGAAAAAAAATATGAAGGCATGTAAGCCAAAGAGTAGTTATATTTTTAATAATAATTTATAATTAATATTAAAAAAAAAGTTATATTTTTTTGCATTAAAGTTTTCATCCCTAATTTTAATTTTTTTTTTAAATTAAAAGGAGCAAAGACTTCTAGGCTAGGCAAAGTGGAATGCTTCTCCAAAGTTTAATACATTTTTTAGAATAATTAATGGTATCTCACCGTAAAAACAATTTATGTACATATTTCATATCATTATATTAGATCATATTATAACTTAAATTAAAAATTGGGATAATTACCTATATGTCATACTATTTAATTTTATTTATATTTTATTCATTCATTATTAGTTAATTACACTACGCACACTCAAAATATTATAAAATCTTACATACACACATTTTAACTTATCTCTATTATAATAAGTAATCATAATTTTTTAATAACCTAAGTATAGTTAAATTACAAAAAATCTGAGTCATTTATCATATTATTTTAAGGATATTTAAATATATTTTGAGTGAAAATCTTAAAACTTTAATATTTAGGTGACAGCAAAAGAAGGAGACATCCGCGATATGAATTGATTTTAGAACAAATCAGCGTTTTAGTGTGACATTGAGGAAGAGAAAAATATGTACCACTAAGGATAAAAATATAATTTTAATGATTTACTAACTGAATATTTTCTTTTTCAAATAGATTTTGATTAAGTTTTAACTCAAGTGTGTGTATGTAAGATTTTGTATTATTTTGAGTGTGTATAGCGTAATTAACTAAGAATGAATAGATAAAGTATAAATAAAACTAAATAGTATGGCATGTAAGTAATTATCTCTTAAAAATTTATATATTCGCCTAGTTTATATTTTTGCAACTCATCTGAGATTATAAATTTTTTTGCAACTCTTTTCCCTATGGTTAGGGCCGTTACCGATCCGGTTTCGAGCCGAGCCAATACCGGCTCGAAATCGGATTGATCATTGGCTCGGCTCGAAACCGGATCGATCACATTTCAATTGACTCGAAATCGACTCGAGCTCGATTGGGTTTGACTTCGAGCCGGCTTGAGTCGATTCCAATCGACTTCGAGCCAATTTCGATTCAAATCTCAATTTTATTTTGAGCCGATCTCGAGCTAGGTAAGCTCGCTCGAAAATGAATCAAATCTCAATTTTTTTTTGAGCCGATCCCGAGCCGGATAAGCTCAACTCGATCCGGCTCGAGATCGACTCAGTTTATAATATATATATATATTTTAATTTGAGCTAATTTCAAGCTGGATCGAGCCGACCCTACCCCGGCTCAAAATTCGCTCGAAATTATTACATAGCCAAACTTTTGGTTTGTTAGTCGGCTCATTTAGATCGACTCAATTTTAATTTGATCTAAAATTAATTCAATTTTCGATCTTCGATCCATATTAGCACCCTTACCTATGGTAGAGAGTATTGTTGTGCTCTTTGTCGTAAGATCAATGAGATTCTCGTACATTTGAAGAGCTCTCGTTGACACCAATTGCTACCTCCATTTTTCAACCTTTTAACCCCTCGAGTCCTCCTTAGGAACTGCAACGAGGCGGGTTTAGGTCGGGTTTATAAATACTCATACCCGTCCTACTATATATTATTCATTACCCATATCCGCCCCATAGCCGTTTCCGTCTCGCCCCACCCCGCCCTTATTCTAGTTTACACAAATCCTTACCCGCCTCGCCCCATTTTCTCATTAATGTTAATAAAAATTAAATTATTTTACTCTACTTAAAACAACAAAAATCGTAGCCACATAATGATTTTATTTTTATTTTTTAAAGTTAAGTTTATTAGTTGATTAGATTTAATTTAATGATTGGGATTGAAAGTGAATTTAATGAAATGTTAAGAGTTGTTTATGAAATTTATTATATGATTTTTTTATTTGTTAGCCTCACTGACAGAGAGTCACGTGATAATAATTTTAGTTTTACTCACTCGCATTATATCTATAAAAAATAAATAAAATAATTTATTTAGTGTGACATGCCAATAATTTTTCAAATTTTTGGTATTATTAATGGCAACTAATGAGATATTTTATTAAATGGTCAGTGAATACATATAGTAAATTTCCTTAAAAAAAGAAAAATAAGTAATTCTTTTAGGCCATGCCCTTGAGCATAAAAAAAAAAGTCGATATCCTCGTCTTCTCCAAATACTAGAAATTAAAGGCGTGAAATGTATTATAAGGCTCGTTTGGTTCAAAAAATTTTTGGCTCAACGTAAATTTTAATTGTAAAATTTAACTTTATTTCACATCTAATATAAATATAAATATAAATATTAAAATTAATTTTATTTCATATTTTATATACTTAAAAAAAAACTTTAAAGTCTATTATTTTTTTCTTTTGCTATCAAACAAAAAAAGAACTTTCTTTCTTTTATTCGAAGAAACACGGTGGCTCTCTTGTTTATTTCTAGTATGAGAATCTTTTTTTTGTAAGAAAACTCAACCTTTCTAGAAGATTTTGGCCTCCTTGACAGAGTTTGTGGTTGACCTTCTCAATTGCTAGCCTAGTGTTAAGTTTCTAGATAAATGAGTAAAATAATTTAGGGGTTTTTAATACAGGACATGAAATTTACATGAAATTACGCATTTCATCATCAATTCGTAAATATTACCACTATCACATCATATTCATTTAAATTTTACGCATTTCACATATTTTATATACTTTATAATATTATATGTAAATTAAATGCATAAATTCATATATTTTTATTTTTTACTGTAAACACATCATTTTTCTTACTTCAATTAAAAATTATAGTCATGTGAATTTAAATTCGACACTCTAATTGAAAATTTTAAATAGGAT
>JAEMOT010003597.1:218185-231582 GCA_019297695.1 Apostasia ramifera
TTTCTAATAATTTATTACGAGAAAATTATAGATATTTGTCATATATATATAAATATAATGCTATTTATTTAATTTTTTATTTTTTTGATGGAGCTATTTGTTTTAATATTGAAACTCAAACATGATAGTAGATTCATTTTTTATTTATATATATATATATATATATTTCTAGCACAACAATAAGTTTCGTGTTATTGTGATATGCTATGATATTTGAAGAAATTAATTATTTAGTTTAATATAAATTAAAAAAATATTATAAAAAAAATATTTGATTAAAAAAATATTATAAAAAAAATATTTGAAGAAATTAAGGTTAGAAGATTGTAAAAGTACTATTGTTTAATCTCAATTAAAATATAATTATTAATTTATTTTTTTATTTTTGTAAGATTATTTTTAATAGTTAATTTTTGATATTTTAAAATATATAGATTAGAAATATTTATAATAAGGGTAAATTATATTTAGGTTTTTGAGTTTAGAAAATAATATTATACATATTCATAATTTTTAATTTTTAACATCTAGATTCCTTACTTTTGAATAATTATCAATTGTGATTTTTTATAACTTTAGAATTATTAAAATTTCATAAAATCTCAATTTTATTTTTTCTCTTTCTCAGCAGGGTAAATTTAGATTTTCATAAAAATAAATTACGTTAAGGTTATTAAATTTAAAGCATAATATCATACAGGTCAATAATTTTAAATTTTTAACATCTAGATTTCTTACTTTTGAATAATTATTAATTGGGATCTTTCATAACTTTTAATTATTAAAATTTTATAAAATTTCAATTTTAGTCTTTCTCTTTCTCAGAAGATAAATTTAGATATTAATAAAATTTTAATAATAAAAAATAACAAAAATATTTTTATTAGTGATTATATCAAAAGTCAAAAGACTTTAAAATTAAAAATTAAAAATTATAAATTTATGCGATATTATTCTCTAAATTTATGGACCTGGACGTAACTTACCTTATAAAAATTATATTGAACATTCTGTTTGGATCTCAAAATGATGGAAAGGCCCTACGTAGGCCTTGGGCCGAGCCAAATTAATGGGCTTTTAGCTTCTAACCGGCCCAGTAATCATAGGCCCGTTAACTTTCTGCCACCCACCCACCTATGACCAAGGCCTGCTCACCATATTCAGGAGATTAACATTATTTTTTAATTTTAATTTTAATGTATGATTTGACTGACGAACCCGATCGAAAAATTTAGAGTTCACGTTGAACGAATTGTTAGCAGGTGGTGTTAGGTTGAATTGGGTTTGATGGCCCCACATAGAAGAATTTTACTCGATGAACACATCGACTAGGTGGGTTTATCTGAATTTGTTCGACTCGTTTAGTAACCGAGTTGGTTGGGTCGTCCGCAGAGACAATGAGGTCAAATATGAATAGTTAATTTGGCATTTATTATTCAAATTGGGTCCGATTGAGCTAATCACGTCGAGTTTAACATGCATAAAACTAATTAATTCGGGGGTATTTACACGGAAAATATTTTAATTATAAAAATTTATGTGTTTTACCAGATATATTATATTATATATATCATACTAAAAATTTATAAAATTATAAGTTTTATATAATTTTTAGATAAAATTGTATTATACTTCAAATTCTTAGTCCTAAAATCAAAACTTATAAGTCAAAATATTAAATTCTTACTCTAAATTAATTTAATATTAAAACTAAATTCTAAATTTTAAATCTTAAATTTTAATATTATATTTCAAGTACTATTTATTTTTTAAATTAATTATATATAAAATTCACTTTAAATTTAATATAATAAAATACAAATTTATATTATAATATTATAAATCATACATAATAAGGTATGATTCATAAAAATATATTCATCATTTTTTTTAAAATATTATATAAAATACATTTTTTATAAAAATTTGATGTGATATATATAATATTTTAATTTTAATAATAAAATATATAATATTTTATTATTAAAATATCCTTTATGTATATCTCTTAAATTTTTAATTGAATTAAAAGGATATCAAACAAAATTCACAAACGAGTCAGGATGGATATTTTATAAAAATAAATTTTATATTATTCAAATCGGCATGAACATTCAGATTACTACAATATGATGTTAATGTAAATAATATGAATAAGTGGTTCAAAAAAAAATAAAATAATATGAATAAGATAATAAAAAAATAATATGAATAAATTATGTTCTGATAAATTGCTTGTAACCTTACTGTTATATCAAAATTATACTATTTCTTTTATCAAAAAAAAAAAAATTATACTATTTCTAATTTAAAAAAAAATAAACTATTTCCAAGTAGTTGAATAAAACTCAAATAAAAATTAATCAAAAAGTTCAGCATCTCGACTTATAATATAATGAATTCAAAGTTTTTTTTACTTTAAGTTAATATAACTATAAAATTTAATTAAAAAAATCAAAAATATAACTAAATTATGTATTATATATTTAATAGAAAATTAATATTAAACTTAAAAAATAGGCTGCCAATTTTATTCGAAATTTATTTGAATTTTTTTATTCAAATTTGACCCTCAAAATAAATTCATTCAAAACAGATCTAATTGATTCAACTCTAATCGCTTAGATATGCATATAATTACATATATTACATTTTTTATATACAATTAAGATATGTTAAGACTTATGAACATGTTTTGATAGTTCATATAGTATTAAATTATAAATATATATATATATATATATGCATATTAATAAATTTATAATATTATAATTTAATATATATATATATATATAATAAGTTAATACATATTTAAATAAAAATATGATTAACAATTAGGTTTTATTCAATTCGAAAATTAACTTGAAATTAAATGAATTTTAATCAAATGTTTTTTGTGCATCCAACTTAATTGAAATCGACTCAACGTGTTGCACATCCTTAGCCTTGTTTAGTTGATTTTTTTTTTTAATAAGAGCTAAAATGTTTCTCAAAAAAAATTTATTTTATTTTAAAAAATAAAATAATATTTTATATCTTATCCTACACAAACTAATATTAAACAACAATTTTATTTCATATTTAATATAATTTTGATATAATTAATTTTATTTCACATTATATATATTTTTATTTTTTTTTTCACAAATTTTTTTTATTTTTTTCTCCAATCAAATATAGCCTTATTAAATTTTTTTTTTAATATCTGTGCATGCATTTTAATTCAAGAACATTTTCATATTCACTAAATAATCAACATTGTAAATATTTTAACTTCAAATTTTGCAAATTTACCAACTAAAAGGGCCATAAATGAGAGGCCCATTTTGGCCATATTAGTAGTTGTAGTTGAATTAGTGGTAAAAAAAAAAAAAAAGAATGTGTAAATATAATATGCAAACTAAATATTTTGATAATGTTTTGCACATTATGCTTGAATAATATGAATCACTACTTGCAAATTTAATCACATTGAAATTAGTGAACTTAATTTGTTTACTAAGGGAAGCTCAAAATATATTCATAAATATGCTTGAAAAATAAAGGGCCTTAATTTATAATAAGTGTTATTTATTCTATTTTTAGTCGTTCTAGACAATATTTGGCTGTAACTCTAATAAAACTGTCGATTCTGCTAAGCTTTGCACTCAATTGCATACGACTTAAATAAATTTTTGAAATGTGATATGATCCTTGTTAGCTTTAGGCTTTCTGCTCAACGAGCCTTTCGCTAACTGAAAATTCTCGTGTTGAAGGGGTGAAGAGGATTTTGCGTTTCGGTCGAAAGCTATGCCAAAGAATAGGGAAATATGTGGTGGACTAATAACTAAGAAGAAGTAGTAGAAGAAGAATTTTATGAATTGTTCATATAAATCAATAGTTTGAATCCCATGAAATATAATCAAGGAAGGAAGAGAGAAAAATAAATTCTCATTTAGCTCCAAATATGTAAGATCATAATTTACAGTTTGTTATCGTATCTTTTTTGGCATTCTGCTTCTTCATTTTACACGAGCAAGATCCAATTTACAAATATTACACTTATATACTCCTAAGGGCATAATTATATCATGTGGCAGCACAACTCAGATGAGTGTGCCTGTTAGGCCAATTTGGTAGCAAGCTTTATTAATGGTCCTTTTAGATTTTCACAACTCATGTTTCTATTGATTCATCTATTATAATTATGATATAATCATATATTTTGATATTTATCACTGTATTTAAGTTAATGGTAAACTTCTATAAAAAAAGTTAATAGTGAACTAATCTATTCATTAAGTTTGATGATGTAAAATTGAAATTTTATTGTTAACTTGATACTCGACACTATAATTAAACTGAAAAAATTTAAAAGTGGAATCATACTTAGCATATGAGGTGTTAGAGTGGTCAAAACTTAAATATAAGACCCGAAGATCTAAATTCATAAAGGCCAATGGTTTATTATTGTATTATATTTTGGTATTGTAATATTTATAGATTTATTGTAAGATTACTCTTTAACGTGTTTGAATCGAGTTAAGTGAGCTATTTAATATTTAAGCTTGCAAGTTTACTTTCTTAAATAGATCGACTGATAGATCAAGCTGTCCGCTTGATCGATCAAATCTGCTACTTTTGATAGATCATGATGTACATTATGTTAGATGTTTTGATTAATCAGGTGATCGATCAAAGACCTTTGATCGATTTTGATTAGTGCATCAATTAAAGCTATCCGAAATATGATCATCAAGTTTTCAATGGCTACCTGTTTGGTCGATCAACTGATTGATCAAATGCAGTCTGACAGCCTTTCTTTTTAGCCATTGGAAGGATGATCCATATGAATGGTAGAGATGTCTTGAGGATTTTCCTAAATAATTATTAAATATTTTTCACCCATATTTAATGAGGAAGAGCTGAGGTGATTAAAAAGTGATCAAGATAATTAATTGAAGATTAAAAATTGATTAAAGCACCAAAGTGCTCATAGTTAACTCAACCTTCTCCAAATACTTTAAAGTTTCAATCCTAAGAAAGAGAAAAGTATTGTCATTTGTGCCTAATTATACAATCATATATTTAATCCTTTAGTTAATTGTGAAAAAGGCTCCTTGTGCGATAGAGGAGTTGCTTATTACCTTTACTAGTGAGTATGAGGAGGGTCTCTATAGCGAGATAGAAAAGGATTAGATTGTACATTCTTTTCCTCCTTTGACCAAAGAAGTGTTTCATTATAGTTAAATAGGTAGATTGAGTTGGGTTGAATGTAAGCTCGGGTTTGAGCCATATTATATCCTTTTGTCATTTACTTGCATTTTGATTATTACTTCTGTTTGAGTTTGTCATATTGTTAAATTGTATTTGTAAGTTATATTAATTATAACATAATTAAAATAAAATAAATTTTAATTAGGATTCACCCCTTCTAAATACATATCTAGATCCTACAATTTCGTATTAGCCGACTGGGTGAACTTCAGATGAGCATAATATCACTTTTGGCTTTCACCTTCTTGGACATCTTTAATCGATTAAAATGAAATAAAAAATAACATGAACGAAGGAGATGCCTCATCATTGCTCGGGCATTGAAGATTCAAGATTGAACTTTTTCCTTCGGGGTTTTCTCTGAGCCACTTTTCAGAAGTTTGCCTTAAGTCAGACTTTCCTCTGTAGCTTCTCTTTGAGCCATTTAGGTTATCTTCAAGTCATCATAGGAATCTTTGAGACTTCTTTGGCTATACTATTGATTTCTGGTGTTTGATGCCATCAATTTGTTCTTTAGCTATGTAACTTTCTTTTGAAGTTTCCTAATTCACCGAAGTCGTATTCCATCAAGTCTAAAGTTTGAGATAGATCTCCTAATTGACATATATAGGTTGATGGTTTCCACTTATAGATTGGATCTCTTGTGAAAGAAAAATATTTAAACTTTTCAACTGACGTATATCTATTGGCTAATCTTGTACTCCAACAGTTATGTAATGAGATCAAAATGCTCCAACAACAGAAAGAGACAGGAGTGCCAATCATCAACATCAACAGCATTGCTAGTGGCTAGTGCTTATGAGAATAGCTACGATCACTAGATAAAAAGAGAAGCATAAAAATTAATTTTGATCTAAAAACTACTAAACGGATGTCCTAAACGAAAGAAGAAGTGGACCTAGAAGACGTATTTATGTTTTGAAAATTTGGAAATTATATGCAATGGAGCTCAAATCCCACTATCAAATGCATTTCACCTATTGTTTCTTATTCAAAACGTAAAATGAGAGTGAGAAGAAAGAGAGGGGGAGTATGGGTGCTAACTCTAACATATTTTTGGAAATGGAATCAGTTTTCATTCTCGTTCTTAACCCTAACTCAGAATCAGTCAAGAATAAGAACTGTGTTACTATCTCTTCACTGAACTATTTCGGATTCCACAACATTAAATTATGCTAGCATTGATTCGACGTTAGTTTTAATTGACATGTGATTATTCGCTCGCATATTTCTTGGGGTGAGAACAATTTGTCTCGTTTATTACTTTTAATTTTGAAAAGAATTCGACGTATTCATTCTGAACCAAATATATACTTCTAGAATCGATACAGAACTTGGGGGGAGAGAGAAGGGCTGATATCACAATGTTATTTTATGCATTTAATCACAATGTTATTTTATGCATTTAATCACAATGTATGAAAGCAACTGATTGAAGTGAAGAATAAGGAAAATTCAAGGAAAGTGAGCTACAAAATCCTTGGAGGGATTGTTACCACCTCATCAAATGGAAATGGAAATATAATAAGCCAAGCATAAAAGCATGCATGGGCCTTCATAACTATTTTAAATAATGCAGTTTAAAAAATGACAAGTGTGTGTGAATTTATATTTTGGTCATGTTAATTTTTACTTTTTAAAATACTTTTTAAGGTAAATTGCATCTGGGCCTCTAAGATTAAAAGGGCATTACAAATTAATTTTAATATTGTAAAAATCTTATTTTGGGTCCTTGAAGTCGTGAAAGCGCTGCAGTCTGTAATGAGATTTTGGAAACCGTAATATAATAATAATAATTAACAATTGATGGAAAACATTAAGTATGGAGGCCTCATTGAAAATTTCCAAAAGCCATCTCCTTCTGAAAGAATTCAAAACCATAAACTGATTTTAAGCACATCTCAAATTTTAGGGTGTTGATCGGAGGATTTGAGTTTAAAAGTGGTTAACGGATATTACTTTAGGAAGATTTGTGTCGCAGTATAGACTCTTTATGAAAAACAGAAAAGGCAAACACGATAAGATGTGTAATAAGAACTAATACACCAAGTTTTACATGATTTAGAGATTATCATCTATAATTTTATGTTTAGAAGCAAAATATTCGCTAAATAAAGAGATTTGCTAAAAGTAAGTATCGAGCTAAATCCAAGATTACAATTGGATTGAGACGAAGAAAGAGTTCACTGGTAGGAGATCTACTGAGCCTCGGGTCTTTACAGTTGTGATTGTCGATTGCTTTCTCCACTTCATAGGAAATGATCTCATATTTTTAGAGGGGACTCCAATTAGGGAGAGAGGAGAGAGGGAGCACATTTTCTGCTAGGCAATTATCATGTTCCGTTATGATGCTAATAAAAAGTTGAATTGCATTTAGATGGCTTAGATTACTTAGGGAATCCAAGCTAAGCCAGAAAAGGCTAAGAGAAAGCTGATAGATGCTCCACAACTTGGATGAATTAATTGGATACTGTTTACCCCAAGATTTAGCACCGTATCTCGGTCATACACGTGGCATCTAAAGACCCTTTCAATTTCTATTATCTGTCATTGTGTATGATATTTAGTTTATCGATCACGATGTTTGATTAATCATGCTTTGCCTTTATAGGTCTCGAGCTCCCGCCCTGAGGGTTCAGCATCCTACATCCTCGGCCACGATATGTGAGCTTCGATGCCTCCAACAACATCGGCCATGATGTCTACTCATCTCAGTTGTCGTTGTATCAGTCTAGTGGAGATCATCACATCAGCATAGCTTCTACTAAGTAAAGATTCTCACCAGTCATAGAAACTAAGAACTTGCATGCCTGGCCACTATTGGCAGTCTTTTCGGAGCCGGTAATGGTGGAGCCGATAGTATGGATCCAATGAATATAATATACAATATGCTATCCCAAAAATCCGCTGAGCTCCACTAAAGTTTATCTATAAATACCTCTAGATAAAACTCCAGAAGAGAGGTGATGATCGAACATATTATAGATGACATGCCAAAAACAATACCTGAGACCAAAGAGAAGACAAGAGAATTGGATTCCCCAGAGAATTATTGGGGACGAAGCTTATATTCTTTTTTTTCCACTTGATTGGTCCTCTGACCAAAAATATTTTTGAGCTTTAGTGAAATCTTCTTCATTTACTCTCCGGTGGATGTAGGGGAAGCTATCCCTGGATCACTAATCTCTGAGTGCTTTTATTATCTCTCTGACACTAAACTTCTGAGCTAGGAACATTGCGTGCTGCTAATTCTTAGAACTTCATTTTTCTCCGTCAACTGATACCAACTTAAAAAAGATTGCCTTTCTATCTATGGATAGTTTGTGGTGCCATACACAACCACTCACGGGTAAACTATTTGGAGTTCAGTTCAAGATCTATATATAAACTTGACTTAGTGATGACTTAGAGCAATTGACGATTGCATTGAAGTGACAAAGTAGTCGTGTGAATGACCACGATAGCAGTGATGCTCAAGCATGCAAACACGGAGACATATAAGAAATTTATACTATTTTTATAACAGAACTGAGTTTGGGAGAAGCTACAACTTGATTTATTCAATTAAGATATTTGAGAATCAAAACATAGTGAACTCAGAAATTTCAGAAAAGATGCAACTCGAATCATTAGAGGTGCAACTCGGATTAGTTCGATTAGGTTCCATCAAGGACTACAATTGAACTGGCTAAACTCGGTTCTATGGTTTTATGAATTGGAACCGGAATCAAACCGAGTTCACTGTTTTTCAATTCGGGTTCGGTTTCAGCTTAAAATATAATTTTTCTTCATACTAATATAAAAAAATATGATAACAAATAATTCAAAATTAAATAATTTCTAACAAACATTAAAAATTATAAATTTCTAACTCTGAACTTTCTTTTAGATAAGTCCAAACTTTTGGAATCATTTCAAGTAGGTCCTAAGCCTAATTAATTTGAGATTGGTACCCCACTCATGCTATCGATTATAGTTAGCTACTTGTGTCTTGAATGAAGTGGACCAACAATATTAGAATGTGTCTGATAATAATGCCATCAAGTTGCTTTTCTTAAATGTATGAGTGTACCTCATATAGTAGTATCTTAATTGAATGGATAGAAGCATAGTTGACAATAATGTTGCAACTTAAAATAACACTAGCTTTAATTATAGAGTATTTGATATAGAACGAGAAATATTAGACCTTCTCGTGTGGTAATTATTCGGTCCAGCCAACAGAGTTGTGACTTGTGAGAGGAGGAAGAAGAGGGGTGAATTAAGGAGAAGATAGTTTACGTGTGCTGATATCGGATTTGATCCGTTCAGTCTTTGCCGTCCACTTGTAGGGACCAAGTGGCAAATCACGACCGACAAACAATTGTTCCTATCCATGTAGACAGAAGAGTACCTTGCAAGTATTTTCCAAATAACATTCTACTAGGGCAGTCCCGTCATGCGGTTCACATGTCTTGCAGAGACTTGTTTGATTTATGCTTTCATAGATTGTAACATCCTGTGACTCAAACGTAGAGATATTGTCCTCTTTGACTTTTGGGAACTGTCTGACTTGAATATTTTTTGGAAGAGTCAACTATTTAAGCACTATTCTAACTCAAATAAGCTTAACTACGGAATTTCTCATCATTAGCTTCACGATTTTTTCCTAAAATATACTTTTATTATTTGAGAATGCGTTATCTATTTATATAACTCAGAATCTTTCTCCCTTTCTAATGTACAATAATTCATTCCTGTGTCTTTCCACCTAGAAGCCTTGTCAGGAGCTGCTTCTTTGCTAGGTGATTCTGATTTACTCATACGGACATCAGCCAGACGATTATTCATCGCCCTCTTTGGTCCTGAGTGTCACATAGATACTCATTAATTATATCCTCTCCTATTCATATTTCGTGAACTCAAACTAATGTTCTTGGCCGTGACCTACTCTCCATCTAAAATCTTAGCCATACATCTCATTGTGACAGGATTTTGAGTTAATAACGTGGAAAACACTTGAGAAGAGAAGAATCACATGTACTCGAAGGCGTGGAAAATGTTTCTACGAAAAAAAAAAACCTAAAGGTGAGCTATTAATTACATGTTGACATGCAACAATAAGTAAGCATAGAAGTTGAGATCGAGGAGTATTGAAATAGCTTTATTTGTACTCGTTGGATCTCCATGTTGATCGGCTCTTCCATTGACAATTGATCGATGGATCATCGACTTAGAATAGTAGTTGTGCCAATAACAACCCATGCTTTGAATGGTGCTAATGCAACCATCACGACGTGTTTTCCCTAAAAGTTGTGCCATGCATGACTGCCCATAGTTCGGTGCGCTAAGAGACCTTTGATCAGAGCTATATATGAGGATGTAGTTTATAACATAGATGGATACGTCGGGGAACTTCTAGTCTAATCTTAAAGGATGTAGTTGGATATCCACATCTCAAGCTTAGAGTCGGGAAATTTCTGGAGGTAATTCGGAACGTCGTACTTACTCAAAATCGGAATATGTATTACTTGAGATTCGACTGACTGACTTGGCAACTTTACTATTTACAATATTGCCATATGGTGGCTAGGGTTAATGCATACTAAAAATATATTTATAAATTTAATATTAAATATTTACTATTTTTCAAACAAAAAATAAAGAGAATTTAAACTAATTTAATTAGCTCATGGTTTTCACAGAATATTAATTTAATTTCATCTGATTATTAGCTAATATAATAATTTATATATATATATATATATATATATTAACCCGCACAATTAATTAAAATTATGGCAACTTCCTCATCTGGCGTTATGAGATACCGGTCAAGATTTGTGTGCAATAAAAATGAAACACGTGCTCTATGTAAATTAGCAAACTAGTCCTTGACATTTTAAAATTGCCGAAAGTATCCCCCGAAATTTAGCTCGAATCGATATTTAGCTCGAATTAAACTTAGCACGAGTTTATTGAGCAGAATCATGAGCCATAATCAGATCAGATCGATTTGACTCGATTTATATTTTTTAAAATATAAATATATATTCAATTATTTATTATTTGTATATGTATTAGTGTTAGTTGTGGTTAAAATATCTGTTCAGTAATCATGCGTATATGATTAATCTAATTTTAAATTCAAACAGTGGTAAACTTTTAAAAAATATTTTAATTTTTAGAAAGCTTGAGTTGACTCGATTAAGGCTCAAGTCAATTTGAAGTTGAAATAAGCTAGCTCAAACTTGAATCGAGTTGAGACGAGCTAAGCTTTTACTATACCTTGCTGAACTCGAACTCGAATCATTTTCACCCCTAGTTGAGTTCAAGGGCAACATACCTAGTCGGTGTATTTACATATTTTTCGCTCAGAATATTATTAAAATTGTGCATGTTGCTTGTAGGTAGTTGGAATTAGAATAAATTATACAGGAATATATATATTATACAATTTTAAAATATTCTTTGTTTCGTCTCTTAGTATAAATAAATATTTCAACATGGTTCTTGAGCTCGACTTAAATGGTTCACACAAATTCTTTTAAATGATAATTCTTCATCTTTTAATTGATAAATATTTGAGCTTTTAATTTTTTTATTATTTATACAATTATTGAAACTCTTGTATACCATTTCGTTCCCTTCTCTCTCCGTCTCTCTCATGTAAAATTTCTCCTAAAAAGTGCTCGAAAGTTTTCTTAATTTTAATTTTAACTATATACGTGCGGTAAGCATAAGAGAAAAACTTTACGTACTTGAAAAAATTCTTGATAAAGATATTCATCAAGATAATTTTGCATTGAAGTCTTTATCGATAATATTTGAAATGATCTCTAGAATAAAACCTTTTATAAGATATTTTTTTTCAATGAAATGAAAGATTGACGCTTCATCTATTATTTCAAAGCTCCTACTTGTAATTATAAAATCATTTAATTTTCATGTATTTCGTATGTTACGATTGGTTCTAAAACATTGTACCTAAAATACATAAATATCATCGAGCGAAATACTTGTAATTAACAATAGTTCAATAGTATAGTTAGGCATGTGCTACGTGACTTCTTCGACTGTTGGGGGACTAGATGACTGGCAGGGCTTCTTATTAGGTTGGCTCAATTCGGAATTCGGAACTTGATCAAAACTAGTCAGTTAATTAGAACTAATTCTAGCCAAAATGGTTCGGATTGTCTGGGATTAGGCCTAGGCTCGACGCGATTCTGAAATAGATTAGACCCGAGCCCACGTATTTGACTGTTGTCTTGGGATAGGTTTTCGAATGTATTTTTTTTTTAATTTTTTAATACGAGAAAAGCTTTTGTACATAATTTATCTTCATATTTTGTATTGTAACTAGAATATGTTGATTGGCTATGTTAATTTTATTGTTACTTTAGCCATTGTAAAATAAATGTTGCTCTTTTTTTATAAGTTTTTTTCCTTATAAATACCCTCTTATTTAATGTCTTTTTTCCCTCACAAACTTGTATTCTCTCCTAAAACGTATATCTTTCAAAAAAAAAATTTGAATCACTCTCGACTTCATGGCAAGCAGCTGTTAAATCGTATAGGAAATTGTTGAACGTGCAATATATTTTCTTATGTTTGCAAGAATATTGAAGTTGAGAATTCGTCCAACATTGACGATTTCTCAATCCAAGCTTTCATTCAGAACAACCTCTAGTTGCTACAAAAGAGCCATAACAAAATCCAAAGCTCGTGTATCAGCCCAATCACCAAGAATTGCAGCTCAAGCTCGCATTAAACGTAATAAGATATGAGAGTTCTTGACATTATTTCAAAAATGCATAATAACACAACAAAAATCGAACTATATATATACATACATATATATGTATGTATGTATATATACATACATACATACATATATATATATATATATGTATGTATATATACATACATACATACATACATATATATATATATATACATACATACATATATATATATATATGTATATATACATACATACATACATACATATATATATATATACATACATACATACATACATACATATATACATACATACATACATACATACATACATACATACATACATACATACATACATACATACATACATACATACATACATACATACATACATACATATATATATATATATATACATA